>UCOJ01000354.1:0-118949 GCA_900474305.1 Cecidostiba fungosa
ATAGCGAAGGAACGCTCGATAAATATAATAAGCAAAAAATATAATATATTAATAAAAATGCGTCGCACTTGCTTTTAGTCCCAATATTGCTTGGTTACGTCCGGAACAGTTACAAATATAACCTAGTTACATCTGCACTTGTAGCGATCGAAAATTAACGTGATTAGAGACCGCAAGCGTATAGGAAAATTACTGCCCGCAATAACGTGTATCTATATACAACTTGTCGTAATAACGTGAATTGCTTCTTGAATGACACTCGCTATTAAACTGTCAAATCTCTCGCTGAATCAGGTGGCGCAATCAGGATTCCCGGCAATCTGCCGTTCCTCCAAACGCGTGTACTGTACATCAGAACTATAAGGACATCTACAACACACACGAGCCGAAACATAATGCACCGATAGAGCTGTTCCTGGAGTTTACTTCAACGGTCTACGCATCATATATTACGGCTTCCATACAAATCAAAATTTTGTAGCGAACGCGCATTAATCTAGCTTATAGCGCATGTGGGACTGTGTATCGAAATATAGTGATGGTGCTTAATTATTATTTTGATTTGAAATAATAATAACAATAATACTTCTCTTGCTATCGACATCCTCTCGCTGATAAATTTTAACGTATTAACCTACTCTGTAATTAATTTTAATGAAATGTAAATATAGATTATATTAATATCGAGCTCGAACAAATCAATAAAGCTCTATAATACAGCAAATTATTCTAGCGATGCAGAGACGATCGGTAGCAGTCGTTATGAATTCGGCTGATGCAAAATTATCACTGCATTAACGAGTTTACATGTTATATGCGAGCAACTGGCAATTTCAGTTACACACTTGCCTACTTGTCGCTCTTCCGCTAGGGGGCCTCAAATTAATTAATCATCACGAGAGCTATACACCTTCTACAGGAGTCCGGACGAGCATAGAGGATAATTCCATCCTTTTTTTTCCATAAAAAATGTAAAATACTTTTTCATAGAGAAAAAAAAACGTACAGTCGCCTGAAGTACCGACAAATTGGAACAACAAACCCACAAGCTCGACGAAACGTGATCAAAGTCATCGAGCGTTATGTAAGAGGTGGAAAGAGTAGGGGGAAAAAACCGCGGGAAGTAAAATAAAGCCGCCGCGTCGTATAACTAGCGAGACGGAATAACGAGCTCAAAGCCTCGTGCATATATAAGTATGAGGCACTGGAAAGACTGTTGCTTCGTGCGAGAGGAGACACACGACGTGCTTCTCTCCTCGCAGTCGTCGAAATTACGTATACGGATGAGTAACGCATGGCATATATAGACGACGGAGTATACGTACCCAGTCTATGCGTATATTATTATGTGAGTAAGAAAAACGTCGACGAGCCGAGATATTAAGCGGAAACTCTCTTCCGGATCTAATCGAGCGTTCACTACGAGAGTAACCAACCGACGGCCAAACGACTGTTCGGTACATCTGTAGGTCTCTCCGATATGGCAGTGACGTGCTTCCGGTTGGACACCTTCTGCTTTTTTTTTCGTCGGCTTTTTGTCGTTTGTCCGATTTATCTCGTTTATCTCTCTCTTGCTCTTCACTCACTCTCTCTCTCTCTATACCTATATACATCGGCAGGAATCGAACGTTATATATATGCGCTATAAAACGACTGCAGCTATTCTCATTTGGAAAGTCAATTTTTATTTTTACCCCGTCGATCAGCGCTAGAGACTGCGGAGTTATTAGACGATCTGAGAGTGTGTGGTGTGTGTACGAATGATTGAAAATTCGATTATTGGTTAAAATGCTTGATTTTTAACGAACCATCTTTCGCTTTGTTTTTCAGCGTCGTCGTGCAACATGGTGTTCAGCAGTGATACGACCAAGTCGGGCATGTTCACCTCACCGGGCTATCCAAACTCCTACCCAGCAAGAACGAGGTGTAGCTACGACTTTCAGGGTCGGGGAAAGGAGCGGGTGCAGATAATCTTTCACGACTTCGACATCTATCGATCGCCTAGCGGCACGAAAGAGTGAGTTCGTCTTGAAGCTAATGTGATAAATTAATTATTTCCAGGGGACTGTCTGAATAATTATTTGAGAGACTCGTTATTCGTATAATGTTATATAGCTATATATAAAATCTATTTTATATAATTCTGTAATTTAACTTATATATATTAGCGTCTTGATTATACGACTTTGAATTTGAAACTCTTCTCCGTAAAGATCGAGAATCTCGGTAGATCTCGCAAAGAAGTATACATTAATTCCTACCGGAGTAAGAGTTAGCAGAAGTTGAAAGGTGCGCAGGAGCTATATAGAGAGAGAGAGAGAGAGAAAGCCGATGTCTGACCAACGCGGAACGTATCTACTTACGCGCGCGTACATAGTATACACTATATATGTGTAGGCCATCTCATCTCGCTAGCTTTGATCAGGCCTTTTATTTAGTTTTCAAAGTCGGTTCGTAATTCAACTAGGCTATATATAAGAAGACTATTTACAGCGCGAGAAATCCTCTTTCAAATGGTTCGTCTCGCTTTTCATGTGAAAACATTTTCCTCATTAACCAAGCGCAAATAGAGCTTCACTATAAGTTTTATAATAATACGTCAAATAAAATGTTTAACAACACTGAAAAAACAAAAAAAAAAATGTTCGACAGGTGCGAGTCGACGGACGCGCTAGTCGTCTACGTGTACATAAACGGCCAGAGGGTGAAGACCGAAGCTATATGCAGAGAGTCGCCGTTGAGGCCACTCATGAGTAACGGGCCCCGGATGCTTTTGGAATTCGAGGGTCTCACCTCCTCTAGGCACTCGCGCGGATTCAAGGCAACCTACTCCTTCACAGAAAGTAAGTCTGATTATCATATAGCAACATCAGCAGCAGCAGTAGCTTCTGAGCGTATTGTTGTGTCGACGCAAACTTTTCTCTCATCTCTCGACTCTCTGCAGCGACACTATATAAACAATTTCTATATATAGCTGAAATGCCAGAGCGCAGAGGGAGCTGTACAGCAAACTTTTTTTTATATCTCTACGTAACGTCGAGTTGAGCTCATAAAAACTAATTTCAAGCCATTGAAACTTCTTATATTCTTCAAAAAATAAAAATCGTCTCTAAAAGCAGCTCAGCAGAGTTGCGCAAATACTCACATCCATATACTGAACACAGAGAGTAAGTACATCAGGAAAGTCGAGTCTCTCGTTAGCCGAATTTCGCGAAATCTCGCGTTGCACTCGAGTCAAATCCTCCTCCGGCACACACGCAGTGGGCGAAATAAGGTAAAGCCGCCCCCGAATAATCCGAAAGTATAGGACAACCTGCCGCGCCAATAAAGCAGCGTCTCCCCTAAATATTTGTCTCTCAGAAGACCTAGTCGAAATACGCAAAACACAGTGAGAGAGAGAGAGAGAGAGGAAGAGAAACAGCAGCAGCAGCAGTAGCAAGCAGCTCCGAGACTTTCCGATGGATTTACGCTGCGCTTAAAGCTCGGCTGGCAACTTGGGATAACAACGCTGCAACGGATGGGCGCCCTGCGGCGTTGCACTTGCGCTCATCTACTACATCCACACGTATATATATATATAGATAACTGTACACCTCCGTATATATACTTCCCCTGGAGCTAAGGACCCTTTTGCGCAGCATGGCGAAACATCTCGGTATTGTGTATCACACGTGTATTAGCCTGATCCGGAAGCCGAAACTTGCCGAGCTTTAAATGTAACCTTGACGTGCGAACTTTCCCGAAAACGCTCGCGGCTTGTTTCGTCGTATTATAATACGCGTGCGTATATATACTGATGGTTCTTCTATTTTTTGTTTTTTAGAGGAAAGAATTTTAACGAGGACCCTGTGTAAGCTTTACCGCGTCCAAATTTTCGTCCAAGCTACTTCGTCAAAGGGAATGTGTTTTTGCCAAGGGCTCTAGGGAGCATACGCGCTTTATATGTAGAAATAATCCGCGGCGATTTAATTTACCTCCTTTTTCCGTTTGTGCAGTGTTATATCATAAATAATTATATATTACACATAGCCTTTTGTGGCCAGGATTTTCTTGCGAAACTTTACACTTGGCCGCTGTAAGCTGAAAGCTTTATACTTGGCTGGAGTTTTAATCGTTTCAAACGTTTAGCGCATTGATGAAAACGCGCGCGCGAGAAAGAGAGCCGACTATGAGAGCAGAGAATAAAGCGGACAAGTTTTAGTAATTTCGCGGCGCGAATAGCGGAATACTCTCGATCCATGATGTACAAAAATCGCATTAAAACTTTGCCGGGTTATAGCATCACAGTCTTAATTGATTTTTACCAACTCATCCTCATCGTCGATTGTTATACGATGCAGTGTATACACGAACTCACAACACTAGTTGCTCTCACGTGTAATTAAATTGAGCCATTCTTCACTTTCACAACAGTTCAACTGGATTCGAGTTACTACACGGAGACAATCGTAAAATTCAATTGATCTTCCATTAACATTTAGCTGTCGAGCCAAGTACGTTGACGTTAATTCCAGAATCTAAAATCAAATGAATCCGCTTTAAAGATCCACCAGTAGTGTGCGTAACTTTTGTATTCCGGGCAAGATAACATATATGCTGTAAATTCGTTCTCGAAAAATTCATATCGTACACAGCATTACAGCCTGCACAGGCATCAGCAACATCAGCCGCGTATCTCAGGACATATTACCAGCCCACATAACAGCGCGACGGCTGTGCACACGTTCCTAATATATATATACCTATAACACGCGCGAGCGCGAACATTCTTCAGGCTGCAGTCAAGGTATTATAAAAGTTCCCTCGAAAACTTTATCAATTTTACGGATTCGACGAGCGAACTCCTTCCTTCGTTCCTTCACTCCCTTCACACCGAGCTTCAGCCCAGTTCAATTACGAGAGCTTTCTGTGTGTGTGTGTGTGTCTTTTTTTTTCGAGCTTGCGCGGGTTTCGTTTACTTTGCGCGAATTTAACCTTCGCCATATATTGCTACAGCCGATAGAAGTTTCCAAACTCGCAGAGGATAGGGGCTTCTTTGGTTTTCGACTTTCGATCGCGGCCGAGCGTATACGTGCACTTGAACGACTTAGTATATAGAGAGAACTATTGTTGGATCTATTATGAGATGGATGACTACAGGAGCAATAGGTATACAACAATTTTTATATTCGAAACTTTTTTTTTCAAGTCTATAAGGTATATACGCGTGGATGGCACATACACGTGCACGAGAGAGAAATTCGAGCACAAAAACAAGGACGTACGCGGCGCAGCTTTTGTATGTGTATAGTCCCTGCTCAACAAAACACTTTAACGCTTCAATCATCTAATTTCACTTGGCAACTTTGTTGCGCTGCTGCTGCTGCTGCTGCTGCTGCTGCTTTTTCGAGTGGAAACAAAACTTTCTCAAGTTCCGATTCAGTTTGCAGCTTTTTATGCATCATTCACAACTATATTTTTCGTATAAAGCACAAAAGACTCGGCCTGACAATGGACCTAAAAATAACGCTTTAGATATAAATCACTCGCTCTTTCGTCGCGTACAAATGAATTTCGTTATTTCGAGGCACTATTCAATTTTGTAAATCCTGCACTCGTTGGCTCGAATATAACAACGAAAGGCGAATATATAAGCGTTTGTTCTCGGCCGCGAGTTTCATGATTATATAAAGTGCGCCACGCTTCGTTTCTTTCTCTTAATTATACTTGCCATAGAGCTAAATAACGTTTGACTTTCGAGTCACCGCATGTTTAATTGCAAAGTTGGTAATTAAAAAAAAGTCGCCGGCTCGCCGAGTTTGATTTATTCTCTGCTTACTTAATAAAAAGTCGCTTTGGAAATGATTACGTCTCAATCTGTGCGGTGACGGCGGCTGAGGGTAAAAATCCATCGATCAAGTTTTCTTTTTTTTTTTTTTTTTTTTAATTCAGACTGTGAAAGTTGGCGAATTGAAACCGCTGAAAAAGGAAAAGGCTCTTAACTCTGTATACAGTCAGCGCAGTGGAACAGTTGCTCGAAAATCGGCAAATCAAAGTAATCCCTGCGTGAGCACAAGGACTTTACGCTCCGTACCTCCGATAAATCCCCTTTCCCGAAGCGATTTCGATCATATAGCCAATCCTCGTAACAATTAAAAAGAAAAAAGAAAGAGAGACGGAAGCGCGAAAGAATTGGCCACTGTGTCTATGTGTACGAAAATATTAAAGCGGATCGCTCGTGGATCAGAGTCAAAAATTCCCAGCCTCTCTGTGCGACTATATGAACTACTGTGACTGGGCTGCTCGTTAGTGTCACCGAGACAAAAAAAAAAGACAGCCGGAAAACGAAGCATGTAGCAGCGAAAAAAAGGGGGAAGGCCGAGAAAAAAGTTCTTTTTTGGCGATTCATTGCTCGGAGGTGTCACAACAACTATAGCCTGCGCTGATGGTCTACTATTAATATGCGTACATGCATGTGCGTGCAGTGCGCAAAAATATACAAACAAGGTTGACCGCGCAGTCGAAAGGACTGCAGTATTGGCTATATACGTGAATCTATACATACATAGTATAGAGGCTGCCGAGAGGAAAAAAACAAGGGGCCAAAACAGGAGGAAAAACAAGAACAGTATAGCAGTAGCAGCAGGGGATTGTTCGATGGCAGTCGAAACAATAACGCGGCCAACGGACGCACACACACACACACACACACAGAGAAAGTCGAAATTGCTCGCGGTCAGCTGTTAGTTCCGTTGCCGCTGCAGCTGCAGCGATCGCGAAAATTCGTTTCCCACAACAAATGCGCCCTACTGCAGTAGCTAGTCCCCGAAATATATGAGATTCAATCTAAAGTCACACGGCGCGGCCCTGTGTTTTTTTGCGCTCTCTATCTCTCGCGAGAGATAAAGCTTCGTTGGGGAAACAGGAGAGGGGCGAAGATAGTTGATGGTGCGGAAAAGTGACGGCGAGTAATTTCGACAGCTCGCGATATTGCGATCAAAATTCACTCGCTATTGCGCCTTTGTATACGTAAATTGGATTGCCAAACTAATGACTATGGAAATGTAATATATACAAGGTATAAAGGTGGCGAAACCTCTCTCAGGTCAGTTTTAATTTCGACCGAGTGATAGTCGTGGTTTTTCCATTCTTCGGTCGTGATGCTGGTGCGCTCGCAAAATATGCAGAGTAGGAAATTCTAAAACACACGTGTATTGTACTTTAGCGACGCTCTAGATTGAAATCTGTGTTGGAGACACGTTATATACCGGAACTGACATTTGATGCCTATTACATTGTGTGGTTTCAGATAAAAGCCTGCGTTCCTG
Organism: Cecidostiba fungosa; assembly: GCA_900474305.1. Taxonomy (NCBI): domain Eukaryota; kingdom Metazoa; phylum Arthropoda; class Insecta; order Hymenoptera; family Pteromalidae; genus Cecidostiba; species Cecidostiba fungosa. Next base: position 7,308 of record UCOJ01000354.1, read on the forward strand.
GCTTTAAATGTTGCGATTTTTTGTTCTTCGAATCCGTAAGTCTTCTATAAGTTACGTCAAACTTATTCATAATATATACATGTGACTTTTGTTGCAAAATAACGTCGAACGTGAAAAATACAACGCAGGAGGAAAAAAAGGAGCTTGCGCACAATCGAGAGAAAGACGAAATAAAGAAAGAAGCGGAGACCTGCAGCGGATGTCCAGTAAAATTAAAATTCGTGGTCAATAAACGAGAACTCACTCGCCGGGCCGTCTATAAATCGATACAGTGTCCGAAACTGGCGTGCGCGCGGACGTGTCACTGACAGACTGACACACGACTTGAGCTATACGCAGCCTGGAAATAATAGACAACATATAGGAGCTTGCGAGCGTCAGATATAAAAGAATGGAACATTTTTCTTCTCATTTTACAATATAGCTTAAATTGAGACTCGACTTATTGAAGAAAATTATACAGGTATATATAAGCACTACAACACATATAACACGTGCAGCAAACGAATCCCGGATAAGTAGAGCGAACACAACGCGCGCTACAGCTTTGTGAAGTAAATATGTATAGCTTCCGCAATAAAGACTCGTCGGTGAGCCGAGCCCGAGCGGGCAAGAAGTGCGAGGCAAGAAATTAGAAAAATAGTACAATATATGTACCGCGCGACCGTCTGTGCTGTGGAAAAAAAGAGAGAGAGAGAGAGTGAGTGAAAGCTTGGGAAGTTATAGAAAAGTGCGACGCGGTGCTCGCTGCACAACACAAGGTATAAAAGAGACGTGGGGGGGGGAAAGGAAATAAAGAAATGGAAGAAAAAAGTACGAGCCCCCTCGTAAGCAGTAGGCACTGCCGCTGCACTTCATTCGTGCGAATACGGAATTCTATTCATACTTCAGCAGGAGTATATGTGCGCGCGTTGGCTTTTCAAAATTTTTACGCGATCCTGCTTCCTTCCTTCGCCCCAGCTTTCTTCTTTTCTTTCTTATACCCTCGGCATTTTACAGTTTTGTTCCGCGGCCATAATATAGTCTTTTCCTTCTCGACTGCACGGGGCCAGTTTTTATTTTCGACTCCTTATTATGTATATATATATATTTTTTTTCACCCACGTATACGCGCGCCTAAGAGGATTATGTACAGGTATGCTTTATTTAATAATTAGCCAAACAGTAGGAAAAATGTTGTTTGAATGAGCTTTTCTTGTACGACCCGCGAGCTTTTTTCATTTTTTTTTCTTCCCCGCGCGTTCACTACATTATTTAGCTCGAGTTTTATTCTCTCGCGCGAATAGAAGCGAATCTGAGTATATATATATACACACCGCATGTTTACGAAAGAGCCTCTATATAGGAATTGCATGGTCTGGGTGTTTTTCTATGTAATATGCTTGTGCGTTATATGAAGAAAAAATAATTAATTAGAATGCTTCAAAATTAAAATTTTCTGGCTCGTGTACGTCCGACTGAAAAATATTTTTAAAAATATCTGTTTTATTATAACACTATATATCATTGCATAAAATTTCATTCGTCAAAACAAAAGAATAATCTATACGTATACACACGAGAGGCAGAAAAGTAAACAGAACGAATATCAATCAATCGCCGCGCGTAAATTGAGACAAGCATATATCGGCAATGGGGTTCCATATATATCCATTAGCAGAGTGATTACATCCCGCAGACGAACCGCCGCGGTGAAATCACGCGTAAGAGCTATGAGAGAGAGAGAGAGAGAGAAAGCATGTCGACACTCGACGACCCCCGCTAAAATCATACTCAACAACGCGCAGTCATCCCGGAAGCTCTCAGCTGTACAGATTCGCGGAATCATCGAACAGATCGGCGATAATCGGCTGATTAGCTCTATACTACCGCCGGAGCCAAAGCGCACAATTTACAATGAGCAAATATTGCCCGACGATAAAGGAAAGAATATAGGCATATATGCTGGAATTGATGCCTGAGGGAATATTGAAGATTGAAAAATCTTTGCAGCTTTTAACGAGCCGGAGCGATGTCTTTTCATTGTTATCTCGCTCGAGAAGGACTGGAAAAGGCTCTGCGTATATGAGAGGATATAAGAGAAAGGAATTGACGATAAAAAGAACGGCGACCTGTATGTGCTCTCGATTCATCGTTGCTTTTGAAATGGTGCATAAAGATTTTCGTGAATAAAATATATTGCAGCGAGAGCTAAAAAAGTTTATAAAATATTCTGTTTCAAGGAAAAACCTTTTGAATACGGAGAATCCTGCGGTTGTTGTATAATAAAATACATCGTTCGTAAAAGTTACATTATATTATATTCAACTTTTATAGAAAATTTTCTACACACATGAGTATTATTTCCGAATAGCTCGAAGCAATAAATTAACGAGCGAACGCGCTGCAGTGCCTTTTATTATTACCGTCAAATATTTGATGTCATCATATTCTATACAGCCGACATAATTTCAAACGAGACTCTCCCGTTTCTTCCACAGATTTCGGCATAACAACGGGGAGACAAGAGCCGAGCTACCCGTGCGCCTTCGTCTTCAACAGCAATGAGACGATGAACGGGACATTCAACTCGCCCAATTACCCGGGCTTCTATCCCCGGGACATTGAGTGCCATTATTTCTTCAACGGACAGCCCAAGGAGCGCGTTCATCTCCATTTTCACTACTTCGACGTCGAGGGCGTTCTACCGTAAGTCAACACTCGGAATTCCGTTGAGCTGCTCTAACAGTTTATTTTTCTACGCTAAATCGGCTCGTCCACACTATTATTTTTACGCCCGAGCGAATGCAATTCGCGACATTTGTTAACAATTATCTTGACATAAATATAATCCATGTATAAATTTTTTCGCTTTGCAGTTGCGACGCGGTGTCGGCCAGTGACTTTGTCGACTTCTCGAACTACATGACGCGGGACCGCAAGTACTCGCGACACTGCGGCCAGCTGACGGAATTCGACGTAGATTCAGACCGGTCCTTCTTCAGGGTGACGTTCAAGAGCAACGATCGTCTCGACGCCACAGGATTTAACGCCAGCTATGTATTCGTCAGCGAGGAAGACAACTATACGGTCAAAACGCCGCTCAGCGCTGCAACCGAGACACGAGGTAAGTTTATAAAAAATTCAACATGTTGTGTAGTCTCTGGTATATAACAAAACACGAATTATAAGCGAGTATAGGAATTGTCCCTTTTGTGCTTTGGTATGTAGGTATGTATTGTATAACACCGCGGTATATACGGGCGGAGTCTCTCTAATTAATACCAAAACGTTTTGTGACAAAGTTGCGTCTAGCTGGTTAAATTTTGGTTTGGGATTAAAACGACTTGCAAAGAGACAAATAATTATCTCGCGCATTTCAGTCCGCTGCTTACTGCTGTTTCATCTCGCTTTGCTCCTTGTGTGACAAAGCGCATCATCCATCCGTTGGAAACATGGTTATTAAAGTCAAAATAAGACCAACACACGTCTATAAAATACATTGTTATGATTGTACGTTTGTGTATAGAGCTCGGCAGTATGGAATAACCATAATTAAAAATCCGTGTATGAGAACTTTTGTATAGAATCATTTGGTGTATAAGGTTATTTTTCCAGCTAGTGTGGCAAGCTAACAAATAAGATTTCAAAAATTTAATAATTGTACATACGAACGGCAACTGAGCAACGTTCGGATTCAATTATTTCGATATATAACCGAAATTATTTTCTACAGAGGAAATATTTTCGAGAGGTTGATATGAAAAAGAACAATGGCTGCTACTGTTATATCGGAATTATTAATTTGGCGAAAACAATGGTCGATATGGAAGTATGGCAAAATAAATATCCTCATCCGGTATTATACAAACCAAATTAAAAGCAGACGGCTAACGCACTGCATAGCGTTCAACGAACTCTCCCTCATCGGCAAGCTGTAAGGCGAAAACAAAAGAACACGCAATAACACGAGAGCTTACAAAACAAAATGTGTGCTTGTAGCAGTAGCCCACAAATTTTGTAATGCTGTTGGTCAATATAATATATATGTACGTCAAATTTCAACCGCAGCATTTTACACACAATATGAGAGCGAGACGAGACTGTTTTTCCATCGGTAATATACGAACTTCGAGAGCACAATGCGTCGAGTAATAATTTTCATTAATCGAATGATGTTTCGCGCGCGATGCAACGCCTCTCCGCGTCGAAAATTAATCCCGTACCGCAATGATTTCGAACCGCGTTTCTCTCTCATCCTCCCAGCTTCTGTGTGTATACATATATCGGGACGAGGGGTTGCCGCTGCTTCTCTGTGGGCAAATTAATTTCCATCGATTAAGTCGCTTCTCTCTCTCTCTCTCTCGCGCGCCCCGCGCAAATTGACTGCCAGTTAGCCATCCGTTGCGCTTCGCGTCTCTCGTCCTATAAATTTTCGGATATCTCGAGCGAGATATTCGTGTATAGGTATTATATGATTTTGTGTGATGTGTATATGTGCGTGGGAGGAGGGGAGGGTGAGAGGATTGAATTTGTGCACGTGTATTATATTGTCAGCCGCAGCTAGGAGTTGTATATGGAGAAGATTGATTTAACCTTAATGTTCGATTAATTGTGCAACGCGTCCGCTCGAACTACGTTGACGTGAAGTCGTTGGTTCGATAAAATCGGCCGCGTTAGTTTGTTTTGCACCGTTAATTAAGTGAGAAAATATGTCGTATACCTAATGTCTTTTTTTAATTTTTCCATTCGATATAGGCATCTCTCTCAACGATCCATACAAAAAAAATCAATCAATACCCTCTTCAATGGTCCCCGATTTCAGCATCAGTACATATCGTGCACAGCACTCGAAACTTTTTTACTTGAAACAATCAGCGGAGCAAAACAGCCATCATAATTTCTGAAAACCGACCGCACGAAATCGCGAAACACAATTAACCATCGGTCGAACGACAATCGCCGCGGCCTATACAAACTTTGCCCGTGGAAATCGAATATTATTTTCCCGTCACAATATGGAAATCTCGACGTTCGCGCACTGCCGTATACATATGTGCATTCTTTAATTGACAGAACGTGTATTGTTATATAGGTATATAAGTGTAGAGAAAAAAATCATAAAGGATCGATCGCCGTTCATTATTGGTACTTCGAATACAGAGCCGCGGAGTCGCCTGCGAGGCAATCGAACTGCGTTTATTAGACATCAGGTTCGCGTATTCTGTCGAGAGAAAGGAAAACGAAGCAAAGGGTAAACTACAGCGGCGATTCGTTTACGTTATACGACTGTCAATGGATTTTCCTGTATAGACAGCGAGAATGGTGTCCGGCTGATTTGTTTGAAATTCGATTTAATTTGGAAATCTATATATAATACGTATTGAAAAAAAGCATGAATCACGCTTATAATTAGTTCGACGCTCCGTTATGCGTGAAATAACGAGTTTCATCGACAGAAAGAGAGCGAAGGTGCGCACGAAGAAGAATATATAAGCAGAGAAGCAGTGCGCGCCCGCGGGAATTTCGCCCGAAATATAGATTATATATACAGGTATACAAAAAATTCATCTCTACATAATACACTAGAGTAACGGAGAGAAGCCATTAACGCGCGCAGGATTATATACACAGCCAGATATGAGAAAAGAAAAAAAGCAAGCGTAAAAATATAATTGCACTCGGAATAAAAATAACGATTCCGCGCTTATTCCTTTCACTTGCGCGTATAACTATTTCTCATCTCGAGCGCCGCCTCATTATTATCCGTGGCATTCTCTCGGCGCTCGTTTTTCACTTTGCTGCCGCGCGAATCTCTCAACTCCATGTATATATACTCTTGTCGCTCATACACTCGCGCAACTTAATTAGCCCGTACACGGGCTCAGGTGTGTATACGCTGACAAGCAGCCTACTCCTCTATTGGTACGCGCGTTCACTTACTGTTTACACAAACACAGGAAATCACGTACACGTCATAAACGCCTCGTTGTCTCTCTTTATTCGCTGGTTTGCGTCTGGATTGGGATAGGGCACGTAATGGATATTCGGAGATGTAAAAGTAATAAGTTTGAGTGTGTATATTTTGTTAGAATATAAGGAGCTTCGTTTAATTTGAGTCAGTATTTATTTAAAATCCAAATGCTTTTATAGCTATACGTTTCGGTGTTATATAACACAGATATATCCCTCTTTGCGCCAATAATATTAACCGACCAACGTAAAAGCTTTTGATGACTGCAAAATTCCTCATGCGTATAATAATATCGCTCGAATAAACAAATCCCCCCATTCTCATCAAAAGGGACACACGTGAATGAAATTTCGTACATTCAAAGATTTCTGCGGAACCGCTGCTCGTAATCCTTCGCCGGGCCATTGCGCTTTTCCTCGAACTGTTAATCCCCAAGATAGATATCCCAGCTACCGAAAAAAAAATCCGCCAACCGGACCGAGACACTCATTCGAGTTCGCGGAAGTACTGCATTTATACGACAAGGTCCGTTTTTCGAGTCGATCCAGAAGAATCGAGCGAGTTGCATTATGCATTTATACGTGCGCAGGGACGTCCCCCTTATACATATACTCGAGTCGATGTTTATGCGCCGCCTCGAGAACCGCTTCAATCTTAAGCGAAGACTTTTATGGGGAAATTTTTACGATTTAACGACCGCGAAAGCGTATATAGGAGGATATAGTCGGCATATCGCTGATATGTATTAAGTGAGATTTGAAAAATTCGTATAAGCGAGTAATGAAGACTCGCAAGTGCGCGGGTCGGCGCTTTTACGAGCTTGCGGGCAAAATTGATTCGCGCTCGATTATTCTGCCGCGATATAATACGCGTTTCGCATGGAAATATTATCGTTGTGCTTTTTATTTCAGTATTATATCTATGATACATAATATCGCAATGCATTTAAGGGACACGTATATGAAAGTTGTTCCATGAGAAAGTGAAGACTGAAAAAAAAAAAATTAATAATTTTAGCGAAATGTAGTGTCAGGTTCAAAGTATGAACGAAAGCTCTGAGGAAGTGAGAATTTAAAAAAAATATTAGTAAATCAAATAATATAGCGCCGATTTGACAATCGCTTTGCAATGTATTGTCAGCAGTTCCTGTTTCAAACGGATGCCACAAAGTATTTTCACGTTTGAACGTGATCCAGCTGCGATGGGTACTTCAATTAAGTCGAAAATACCCCCTCCTCAGTTAGTTCCATATATATACATTGTTGGAATTTAGATTAACGAAGCCGCGCGGCATGATATTGTTAGTTATTTGAAAACGCTTGCAGAAATTGCCTAAATAATGGCATTCTATTATCTCGGGAATGCGCGTTAAACGCATTATTTTTGCAAATTCAATAAACATAACGATATATACGCATCTCCCGACGAGAATTTACATTTACATGCGGGAGGTACAAATTTCAGATAATTTCATAGTTAGCATTGCAGCGCGCATCTAGCGCAGGCTTTTAGTCTACGGTTCTCTCGTGGCACTAATATACATACATGATATACCTATATACAGCATTGCTCGCTCTCTCGCCAAATTGAAAACGTCAGATTTCGAAATGCTGCCCGGCTTCAATTCACGCTAAATATTAAATAATTTGCAGCGAACGCGAACGGGAAAATGCACTAAAATATACTTTGAAAAGAATCAGTAGGTCTAAGAGCGTTTTATAGACTGCACGTAAATCGCGTCGATGCACAAGACTATAATATAGATCCCGTATTGTGCCACGCTGGATATATATGTGCCATATAACGAGAGAAACGTTAAAGAAAATAGAGCGACGGAGTAGAGAGTTACAAAACAAATGGGCTGTGCGATCAAAGGCTATGGTGCAGGATATAACGCACTTGAATGATTCAAGTTTAAACAAGGTGCCTTTTAGTAGGCGAATGCGAAATGCTCGTCGACGTAGCTATCCTTTGTAAGAGCTAATACACCAGCTCCCTTGAGTCTCCCGAGCGCGCATGTGCTCCACTCGCATACGAATAAGTGTAACAGAGAGAGAGAGAGAGAGAGAGAGAGAGAGAGAGAGAGAGAGAGAGAGAGAGAGAGAGTTAGCGTACAGAGATGGCTGCAAGCGCAAACTCTTCCCCTTGTGTTTCGCTCAAACGCACCGGGACAAAGTTTTGCCTCTTCTGTGCACATTTTCCTCTCTCGAAATCGAGCCTGCCGCTCTCTCTCTCCCTCTCTCGCCTCTGACACGCGCACTTGGAAACAATTTGAGCTTTGCCGCTCAAACCTTTTAATCAGACTAATACTAGCTGCAAGCTCTCCACGAACGTCGTTCCGCACGTATATACCACTATATTGTTAGTATAAGTAGTAAAAGGCGCGATCCGATTAGACCACGTCGAATCAAACAAAAACCCGACACTTATACCTATACATAGGTATTTATAAAAGCGACAACTTCATTACAAGCTCATAGCCCCCCGCGCAGTCCGACATTCTCTTTAGCCGACGAATTTCCCCCTGCCTGCACACAGCCTCGACGCAAACTCTCGGTTCAACCATCGAGAACTCGGCTTAATTTCCAACTCCGTTCCACCGCTGTTTCAGGCTCCTCGCTGCTTCTGGCTATGCTGCTGCTGTTGCTACCACTACGGCTGATCGGCAACAGAACGGCCTAAAAAGCTCGGACATCAGGAGAGGAGGACTGCTGTGTGTGTCTGCGGCCGCGCTCACGTTCCGCGACTCCGCAACGACTTCCTCGAGAGAGAGAGAGAGAGACGCGCCGCAAAAAACACAGTCGGCGCACTGCTATACGCCGGAAGTCATTTAAACTTGCACCGTGGGACTATTGCGTATCGCGAGTATATATATATATATACTTATACATATAAATAAAATAGGGTATCGGAGAGGAGCGTGGACTTGATGCGAGAAGGAATTGCGCGGACCGTGTCTTGGCTTATTTCGCGTGCTGTGAAGAAGTTGCGAGAGAGTAGCTGTTGTTGTTGTTGTTATTTTAGATTTTACTTCTACTGTGGTAATTTCTTCTTTTCTTTTTGTAAGCTCGGCCTTTTCGTCCGCGCTATCGCGTAAGGGTGGACAGGTGTGACGGAATTGCTATATGATTGTATATTTTCTTAAACTAATATATAGCAAATCTTATTTTACTGAAGTTGAGTCTGTTTAAAGAATTTTTTTTCTTTTTTAGATCTTGATTCAGTATATAATTATATTGCAGCGGTAAATAAAAAAGTGTCTATGAGAATGTTACAATGTTTGCCGGATGTGTAGTTAGTTAAGTATGAAAAGTCACTGTTTATGTAGATCTGAGTAACTTGAAAGCGAATGAAACACGAACGTATATAGCTAGGCAATATTTATTTTTCTTTAAAAGAGTGCAGCTTTGCCATTCGCACTAGTCGAATTTCCATGTAATCGTTTTAGGAATAAGTTTCGCAATATTTTAAGGCAATTCCAAAGAGGTATACTTAAACATGCATATTTATATAGTAAACTTATGATTTATCGATAATATTGAATTCGTCAATCATTAGGAATGTAAGAAATTAATTTCATATGAGTATTGTAATAAGTCTCACTTTTTGATAAACTACAAATTTTTAACAAACGATAGCTATTATACACTATTTTATCCAATCTTCAAAAGTACACTTTTAACACAGATTTTACTACTGATTTTTGTTTCAAAGAAAACAAATTTGTAATATAGTCACTTCATAATTGAAACATTTGATATAAAAATCTACGTATATTATATATGGTATGTAAAAACATTGTAAAACTTGAAGCGCGTATCATTTTGACTGCAATAGATTCTTACTTTTCAGATCATTTACACTATTCCTCTCAAGAATTAGTTAAATTCGCTCGATGACTTTATACTTATTTAATAGCAATGCAAGTAGCTAAATGAATCTTCGAAATCTATATAGACCAACGTAAGTATACAATTTTAGTGACGATACAATGTATTTATAACTTTCATATAGACCAATGGTTGATTTGACAATAATCCTATTATATCGAAATCAGATATCTTGTTTATTTAATAGGCTCATCGACAACTCGATGGCATTACTTTTTCTGCTTTTTCACCGACATACAAACAAAGATCGACGTGGCCTGCCAATACAGAGACTTGACGACGTTTCGATCGTCTATCCGCGACGCCACTCAATAAACTATCGCTTATCTATTACAAAACCATCCAATAAAAGCAATCTTTTAAATTTTTTTTTTCTCGACCCTCATTGAGCAGAATACGGCTGATATATACATACGAGTGTGCTACTTTAATGGACGCGCGAAACCGCGAAAAGTCTCGAAAAAAGATAAAAGACGAATCTTGGCAATCATCTCCGCGTGCGCACTTTCGACGCAGCGGGAGAGGGAAATTTGCACTGCATTTACTGTATCTCGTGAATGAATTGACATCGCATCGCCCCTTTTATGTATCCCGTTTGTTGATATTAAATGACCTAACGTATGCAGCGTTGTGTACGAATTAAATTTTAGATTTATATTGAGAAAATTTATGTGGAGTTTATCGAGTTTTTAACTTTCTTTACACCATTATCAGGCATTTTAATATACTGAAAGTAACTTTTGTACTGAATGAATTGTGTTTTTACCTAATCCTTTTTATCCATTTGGTATAAGAATTGGCCAAAGGACTTTTTACAATAGAATACGTAAGAAACTAGTTTTTAACTTAAAAGTGAGCCTTCCCCTTCACGGATCTCTAAAAGTGGCAATTATAGTACACGGATACGAGCCCGCATTGGATTTTTAAAAATTTCATGAAAATGCTACGTCAGATTCATCCAATTGATTTCCTTACGAGAAATGAGTTAGATTTCTATTGGATATCTGGGAAAATAATAAAAGAGCGTACTTTTAAAAAAAAATTAAACATTTAATATTACAAGTAATGTATATCTAAAACCAAAATTATTAACTCAAAGATTTAGAAGTTTCGTGAATATTTATATTACAAAAAAAAATGATATTTTCGATGACTGTATACTTGACATTTATAAACCTTATACTTTTCATTAAATGATCTTTATCAATATTATGAAAATTCATCACGTATATTGTACAGTAGTTTTTGAAAGCCTAGAATTTCATTCACGTAATCTTTTTACACATATTTTGATCGTCAGAGCAGCACTTTCACGTGAATAATCATCACACACAAAGTAAATTGTAAAGAACTGCACACCAGACTTGCACTTCTATGCATTGCTCTCAACATTCTTTTAATTCTGAAACTAACGACTGCGCGCCCTTCGTTCCTATTATATAATATGTGTGTACTCTTGATGAAAGTGAAGAAAAGTAAGGAAAGATGGTTATGCAAGAGCAACTCTCAATTTTTCAAGAGACGTATATGTGTAGCGAATATTTATTTGTTATTTTAACAAGGATTATATAAGTTTGCGAGATAATTTATTCTACGAGCATTTCACAAAATACCTTATATTATATTATATATTGAAATTAATTTTGAAACTGAGCCCAAAGTGAAGCAACTATCATATAGTTCAAAGTAAAATACACGCGCGAAATCGCTGTATCAAATGGTATGTGTAAACGTGTACTTAGATATAAACGCAGTTCAAGTCGAGTAAAGGGAGAATCTATATGTTAGATTGTTGTGAATATTGTTTAATATAGGTTTTATAAAAATGTTGACAAAGTTTCTTAAGTTTCACCGTTGATTTATAATCGACCGATGCGCAATTGTGAGAATATGTATAACAAAGCAAAAAAAATAAATAAATAAATAAAGCGAAGCAGAAAAAGCTGAATGCATCAGACAATTACATGTATGTCATAAGTATAAATATGTACCATACTTGACTGCGTAGCTGTAAAACTGAAGGTTGAAAGTTGATGTGAATGCGCGCGCGGTTTAGTCGAACGTGAGTATACAATACAGAATAATATCTTTCGCGAAGCGGGAGACGAAAAATCACGGTAACAGAGCTTTTTTCTCTTCACTCGTCAGAGCAGAGTGAAAATAAAAAAATAAAAACACCACTGATATGGGAATACTGAAAAATTGTATTGTATGATTGTTAAAAATGTAAATAATCGAAAAGAAGCGGATGCTTCGATCATCTGTCACTATCACATTACACGAACGATTGTCATAAACTCTCATCCTGTATCGATTACGTGCACTATTAAACGATAAAAAAAATAATAAAGTTTTGTCATTTGTTTTCTCCCTCGCACCCGATCTTCATTTGTTAGTGTGTATTTACCTTTCATCATTTTGTTTGTATTATTTAAAGACACATATTATATTTGATTCTTTTGTTTCTACATAGTTTCTTTGATATTTATGTACACAATTGCAAAAAATGCATATACTTATTTACAGCTGCAGCGTTCCAGAAAAGAAGCTTTCCATCGCCAAACGCAGCCAATACAGCAGTTTACATACTGCACGGCCGCGATCATTTATATAGTCCGACAGATTGAAAGCGCGGAAGTAAGTAAAAATTAAATAGAAAGATCTGCAGCCGGTCGTTTCTGCACTAAAGCGAAAGAAACGATCTCCGGCCGCGATTTTAAATCATCAAAATTGATTCTACTCCGAACTTTACGGTCGTAGTTATATGCGCCCGCTTCGCCAACTCGAGAGAGGTTCAATATGCTTTATAAGATGCCGTAGAAGCTTTTCGAGCGTGAGAGTTGCCCGCGCATCTTTAAACTCGCCATTACAAATAGGAAATTGCATTTTTAGAAGCACTTGAAAGTCATATTGCCCTGCTTTCAATACCTCGGAAAAATGTCTCCCAACTTTCCAAAATATTTATCTGACTATTCGAGAAAGAGCTCCCACGACGGCTCATAGTTATGCAGTCACGCGCACGTGAAATATTTTCATCGTACTCGCATGTGATATATTTAAGTATATATGTATTTTATAATTCCATTTCAAAGCTGTAGTGACGTTATCATACATATTTAACAAGTATATATAAAAGAAAACGAAGGTTCTCATCATCTCTGACGTATCTTCAGAGCATAGTTCCAGATCTACAAGATCAAGTAAGTACACTCGCATCCTCAAAAAAAAACATTTAATCATCCTCAGAACAAAAAAAAAAGAAAGGAATGACAATCGGAAAGCCTGATGAGTACTGCGCGCAGAAAGAGTTGGACGTCAAATATTTTTCCTCGCCAACTCTCTGACGCTATATATACAGCTATAACTGATGTCGCAGAGAAAAATGAGCGAAACGAAAGGCGAGAAGGTATATAAGGTGTGCACATAGCGAGAAAGACAGCGTATCACGAGTTTTTCATCGTCTTGAGCTCCAATTTCGCGCGCGCGCTCATCGTCGTCCTCGCATTCGCAGCCAGTGATCCTAGTACTTAGGATATAGATAGAGTCTTCTACACCTGACAAGTGCAGTCTTTCAGCTTTGAATCTCCTGCTTCATTTCTTTTTTTTTCATTTCAATTTCCTTCTTTTTTTCCACGCTCTATATTACTCGACTCGAATAAAGCAATTTTTTCGAAATCGCTTGACGCGTATACAACCGCGTGTTCTTTTTTTCAGAGCTCCGAGCTCGTTCGATAGAGGTATTGCCTTTTTTTTAATTGGGAAAAAATCGCCGATACAACTGGAAGCACAGACTACCTCCAGAGCTGGCTGCACTGCATTTTATTTAAAACTGATTGATCAGCGCGCCTAGGAAGCAGTTTTATATATAAAATTGAAGCGTGTGCGCGTAAGGGAATATTTGCACTGATTTTGCCGGTGTTTTTAACGAAGTAATAAAAAGTGTCGACACTGAAGTCACTGCATAGTATAGTATATAAGAATACAGATGGAACGTTAAATAGGTGGAAAATGAAGTATTCAACAATTTTTAGCTGCTCGTTCGCTCAGCTCTCGAGGGAAATATGCGCAGTCTATCCCAAATGAATTATCAAAGCGTGAAAAAATTATCCAGCCACGTAAGTGTATACCAGCGTGAATTACATATTAAAAGCAGCTTTACGTGTCTCAGGCTCTAATTTAGCCAGTTCACGCTGCTGTTGCACTCTCGGTTGCTACAAGTTTTTATCTATATAGACACGTATTTACTTTGAATTTTTGCTGATTCTCGCTTGAAAAAATTTCCCTGGGGTGAGTGCGTTCTCGTTTTTTTTTCGGACGCAGCGCCGAATTGAAATCGATTTTTTTTTTTTTCATGTATAAATTATAATCTCGGTGAAAAATTCGCAGGCGAAATTTAGAACGTTTACCAGACGAAAGATTGACTTTTTTTAATGAGCTTTGCGCGGTATTCAAATATTTCCAAAGATAATATATGTCTGACCATGTTAGCTTCAACAAAAATTTCAGCTCAGAAAACAATGCATTCATGCGAAATAAAGCGAATTGAATTTGAAATGAAGGACACATAATTATTAAAAACGTCATTCGCAGTATGTAAATACAGCAAAGTTTCTGAAACAATTAACCAGCAAATTATATTTCTGTCGTATACATGACGCCAAAAAGTACAAAGAAACGAAAAAATTGCACCGAAAATAACACGTCAAAACTCACACACCTATATACGCATATTATATAAAATCCTGCCGCACCACAGCTCTTTTACACACGTTTAGTCATGCGCGAGATATAGCTATATACAGACTACACACACACTCTGCTCTCCTTTCATCGAGTTCTCGCACACACAGCAGCAGCGCGCGCGATTTTCTGCCTCGTAAACGAGAAGCAGCGCGTCCCCTTTTGTTTTCTTTCATTATGCTCGCACAGTCGCGAAAAAGGAGCAGCGGCTGATAAAAAAAAAAGAGCTGCAACTTTAATCTCTCGCGATCGCGGACGTCGTTTTAATATTAGGCGCGAACTTTTTTAACGACAGCCAACGTGTGAGTGAAGCTAATAAAACCGAGAGTCTCGTGTAAAACATATTGTCGAGGTTTTCGTCCGTTTAACGTTGAAAGGGTGCTTTTGTGTTATAATATACACGCTGCATGCGGTTGCGACCTCGACATTGCGGCTTCACTGGAAACTCGAGCTTATCAGTTGCGCTGGCTTATATATATATGATGGCTTTTATATAGCTGATGAGTGGTAGCGCTGAGATAAGGATTGATTTTGTTGCTTATAGAGCTCTTTCGAAAATTCGGTGGTATACATAATGTGTAATCGATGGAGGGTCACGTGTCTCATAAATAATGTACAAAAGTTAGGCATTCGCATTCTGCAGCCCGACAAAACACATTGTACGGAGCCCATTTGTTCCCGTCGTGCATACCACGATGGTATTCAAAGAGATAGTCAATATAGCCTTATACTTACTCTCCAGTAGCGTACGCGTATATGTATGTGCGTTTCAATCCTTTACGAATTGTCAATGTCGCGTCGTTCAACTCTGCACTTTGCGAGTTTATAATATGACGGTCTTTCACGTATAGTCGCTACTTTTATACATCCTTTTTCGCGATTCTCAATCGTATATACGTTCTTTCTGCTATACCTATATTCGTTTCCGCTCCATGTACAGCAGGAATTTTTAAATTATTGCAGTGCTGCTAACAAAGTATAAAATTGTAGTTGAGCTTTTTGTGAATTTTAAATTTTCCAATGACGATGACAATATATTACTATTTTCAAATAGGTAACATATTATCTATTTCTGCAAATAAGGAATAATAAAAATATACAAGGTGACGCGATCAGTGTCACTTTATATATTTATCAAACTGCGCTGTACGGACGTAATAAGTACTCGTATATAATTGCGGAGAGATATTCTACATATACTTGACTGTGTTTCAAATGAATTAGTTCCAAGTATGAGCGACGTGTGAATTCGCGGTAAAATAAAACATTTCTATCGTTGAATCACCTAATGAAAAAAATCCAGGTATTTAAAATCTTAACAAATAAAACTTTTATTAAAAAAAACCTACCTGAAGCGCAGAAATAAAAAAAAATCTTTACCGCAGAGTTATCCTGCCGCACGCACTGCACACGAAACAAAAAACGCCAATAACAGAATTATATATAGAAAACTGCAAAGTCGCATCCTATATACACTCCATATTTCTATATAGGCCTGTGTAGTATAGGTAGTAGCGCGCGCAGGTCTCTATCACGATCAGTATAGGGCGTCTGCTGTTCTCTTGACGCGCAGTCGCGCTAGAAGCGCCGAACCGCAGCAGCAGTGTAGTAGCGGAGCATCAGCAACACGCACACACACGTTTTTCGCTCTCCTCGTCCCTCGTTTCGCGCGCGCGCACAGCACACCAAACGATCACATTCGTTCGCAGCAGAGCAGCAGCAGCAGCAGCGGCAGCGGCAGCTTACCTATATTAGTCAGCAGGCGTCGAGGAACAGCAAGACGTGCGGGATCAGCTGGTTTGTGTCCCGCGACTCAAGTTTGTAATCGACCGACTATATAGTTCATCCTCATCATGTTCTCGCTACAGAGGAGTCTGCTGTGAGTACCTATACTGTCATCTCTCGTAACGGCTATAATATCGATCCCTTCCCCTCCAGCGTTTGCTGAGCCCGAGCCGCTTTCTAAATTTACACCGTCGACGATGTGTGCTTTCTTATAATTATACAGCGTCCGATGACCCGGTTGTCTCTCTTTCCCTCTCGACGACGTCCTTCCCCTTCGTCGAGAGAGAATATGTAAGAGACACTTTCTTCAGTTCGCGGATCTCGTGTGTGTGTGTATTGGGATACCTATATATGTGTGTACCTACAGGAGGGGATAATATCGGCTCTATAGCCGCGCGTCCCTATTATACAGTATATACAGCGAGCAGCTGTAGCAGGTGCGCGAAACGCCTGCGCGAGATCTCTCTCGCTCTGTAATACAACGTCCCTGGCCTTCGTTAGCGCGCGTGCTCCAGTTACCTCTTTTCTATCCTTGTCGTCGTCGTCGTCGCCGTCGTCCTTGCGTTAGCTTATCGACGCGTCGTCCTCCGAGTTTAAAAAAGAGGTTAACCCGTCGCTATAGACGTATATATAATATAGCTGAAGCTTGGGGATTCCCCATCCCAAGGAGTGGAAAAAAATGGGTGACTCGTGCGCTCATGTACAAATATCACACAGGAAATAAGGGAGAGAGGTGTCGAATGCGCGCGCCGATCGATAAACGCACGTGATGTATACATATATACATCGCAACCCTGTTCCAGACACTCTTATATATATACGTTCAACAGCGCAAATGCGTTTATAATACCTGCGCAGCTATACACTGTCCGCGTAATATATAGGGCTTCGCGAGTTCGTCATTCTTCTTTTCACATATCTCTGTGAAGCGCGGAGCAATGAGATTTGTCTAAAATTGAAATTGCCAATATGCGCGAATTCAATTTGCAAATTGCGCGCTTTCGTGTCTCGACCTGTTGAACGAAGTTTGCAATGCACTCAGCGTATATATAACGCTGAGCAATCGATCTTACTGCGATAGCGATGATAATGCGCACTCGACGAGCCGTGCGTATATTATATTATTTTTCGGCCGTCGAATTCCGAGTAGCGACTTGTAATATATTTTTATCCCGAGAAGTTAGTTGTTATGCGTCAGGCGGCTTTTAAAATAAGAAAATGTTTACGTAAAACTTTTAAAACCGCGCAACTTTTCTATATACCTGTATATACTTATATATTTAGACTATGCAAGCGCGCGCAAAAATTATTCCAATTCCCGTCCAAACACATAGGTATATCGCTTTTTACAAAATAAATCCGAAATACACGATACGTACGGGCCGAGGAGATCCGAGTCCAGCACGTGATTACATTATTGTCTGTTACATATATATATATATACCTGCGTACGAGCGCCGGCAAACACACGTGGTATCGTTATCTCTCGTGTATATAATACGATCGTCAAAAATCTTTATTGAACTACTGTACGCGTGCGTCGAACATCTGTGCATATATAATACAGCTCGACTGCTATGTATAGTGTAAATAACGGGAAAAATCAAACAACTGTCGCAAAGACAAATATACTCATATATACCCATCTGATGAGAAAAAGGAAATATAATCGATAAATGACGGATTCTCGCAAACACGTGCACGGCTCATGCGACTATATAGCTGACCTCGAGCGAATTCAGCGCGTTCGTGGATGCTGATGGTTTGCTTTTTCGGAATTTTAGTCCGGGACTATATTTAGTCCCGGGAATATTGCGAAAGACTGCGGCAGTATAGTTTTTTTTTTCTCTACTTTACGTTCGACTCAAGCCTCGAGCAGCCTTCTGAATAGACCAGCAATATACATGACCACAATTTAAAAAGCAGCCATCAACTTTTAGTCCGTCGCATTTTTCATCATAATTATTATTATTATTATTACATAGCCACGACACTGCGCTCGTTAGCACGATTGTTCGCTGGCATCGCAAAAGCCAAACCATTCGGTAATCAGAGCGGCTCATCATCTTATATACACACCTTCCAAGTTCACGAGCCTCTCTACTAACGGCGATGCAGAGCATTTATTATCGAGAGCAGCGCTGGTGTATTTTCAGCGATAGTCGGTCGCGTTTTATTTCGGGGCGCGGCGAGCGTATATTCCACTATATTTTTCCTCGGCGCACGACTGCAGCATCCCGCATATAAGTATTATATATGTATATACACGACGAGAAGCGCGAGCGATTTCGCGGTCTATCGTCGCACACGTGCGCAACCGTGAGAATGCGAAAGAGAGAGAGAGAGAGAGAAATGTTAGAGCTTCGCGAGTAACGTGAAACGCGATGAGATAATCGACGAGGATTAAACGCGATATGTGTGGAGCGGGGGTATGTACATACATGCACTCGGGAATGTGTATATAATACCGGTTTGATCTAGCGTGAATGGAACAGCTGTTTGTCGCGTCACACACCGCCGTTTGTGGTTTTCTCTCCTGATGATGATGATGATGCTTGAGTTTCGGGAAACATTGTTCCAGGATTCTTAATTTTTTGTTTGTTTATTATCTTACGGCATTTTTGTCATCGGCGCTATTCAATAAAACTCGTAGAGACAAAGTTATATAGAAAATACTTGATATGAAGATAAGCCACGCTTTGTTATAGATATGTATCGGTCGGCGTTATCGTATACTCGCAGCGTATCTGATATTACCGTGATTCATCGTGAAGAATCAGCGCTAGATTAAACCATGACTTTGTTTATTTTTCCAAACAAATTATTGGAGAAATATGACAATATTTGCGAAAAAGTCACTAAACACATTAGTTCAGAAACAAAAACACTATTGATAGTCAAGAGTTTTTACACTCGATTCATCAATCTCTGCGTATATAGTTTAATAAAATTCACAAAAAGAAGTTTCCATTCGTCAAAAGTTACCCCATCAGCAGGCTCTCGCAGTTAATATAAAAAAGAGCATATAACACGCAATAAATGTAAACAAGCTCCTCTTAAACATGTAAACAAACCACCTGGCGCCCGTATACAAATTACATCACGACACACACACACACACATCACATACGAGAATGCCAGCCGCGCGCGCGTAATTTCCAATCACTTTGTGTTTGCCACGCACCAAAGCATCAGCTGATATGCACGACACGCAAATTCCTTCTGTGCATTATTATTACCGCATCCACTTTAAATAATGTCAAAGTTATAAACAGCATTTATAATGCGCGCATATCCCTCATCGATATATCGAATAATCTCTCTTTCGTGCGCGCCAAACACCCGGAGCTCGCTTTAATCTATTTACGCTCTTTAGCGCACGCTCGACATCATATATATAATAATACAATATCGAGGCTGCTGTGCCGCGCGACTGGTGCGCTGGTATAAATTTAAAAACCATCATCTATATACGCGCTCTTAATCGTTTTTCGATTTGTATACGTCAGCGCTTTTTCGCAGGCAGCTGATGCTTCTCTCGCGGCATAAGCTCTACTATATTTGTTGTTGCTTTTTTTGCGGCTTTCTTTCGCGCGATTCGTCGCCGACCTATACCGAAATTATACCGCGTGCTGGCATGTTTTTTTTTTTTTTTTTTTTTTTTTTATTGCTTCCGACGTGTATAGCTGCGCAGCTTATCGCTCGTATTAGCGGCGCCGAGGACAAGTACGTTTCCCGGTGACTCTCTTTTTATTTGTGCGGTGTTGCCTGGCTGCGATTTGTGGCTGTAATTACGGCTCTTTTTTCGAGACGTATATCCGTTATTGCTGCCTAATACCCACGATTTACAATATCTTTTTTTTAGTTTCGGTTAGAAAATAGTTTGGGATGTTATTGTTAAGAGATCCTCTTATATTCTAGTCGAGGAAATACAGCAAACGGGTGTTACGTAAGGTATAACTACTGTAGCGATCGGTGAATCTATATATGTATATATAAGGTTATACTTTGGAGGAAGCGATTACTTGTAGAAAATCGAACCGGCCTTGAAAACAAGTTTAACAAAGTATACAAGCCTAGCCTTTAAACTAGACGCTGTCGTGTGAGAAACGATTTACGCCTTGTATGCACGCTACATTGTATATCTAGACTCTACAGTAGTTATCCGCTTTTGGCTCGGATTAGCTTTTCTAAGCGTATATAATAATATATTTACACAAGCATTAATCTTCTTTGCAAATTTTCTAAAGGCATGTGTATTTGCGCTTGTTGTTTAATGACACGGTATACTATATCCATCTATACGTTAATATATACTTGAATGAGCGAATTAAGCACCTTGTCAAAAGCAATAAATTTAAATACATCAGATACCGTATAATAGTCAGCGTTATAGGTCAATTAAATCGATACGACACACGCGACCGCAATTAATGCGTGAATTTATACAATTCCAGAATCAACATATGCTTTCGCGAATAAATTGAAACAGTATATATAGGTATCTACAGAAACGCGTATCGCATTGCGCGCAGATATCCAATGGATAATAATTTGCCCCGAGCATCGACCGATGCACGCATTCATTTCTCCTGCGTAGTCTATACACGTTCGAAGAATTTGAAATAAAAAAAGTGACAAGTAATTATCTCGAACGACGCCAACTAGATTGAATACATTATACATATAACTTATTTCAAACTTTCCTGCATCAGCTGAATACAAGCCTATATAATATATTTATTACATAATATATATTCAGAACAACGTTTGCTCGCGCAGAAACTTAGTTTCCGCACTTGACTGCATTGTTCTGAGTCTAATTGACGAAAATTCGAGTTAGGTATCCCCTGTAGACGCACTATACGTTGTTAGCTCGCGTCCTATAAAATCAGAATCCTACAATTATATAAAACAAATTAAGAACAAAGCAAGACGCTGACGATGTTGACAGGTCATGTGGGAGGAAGGGATGCGGCGCGAGGGCGAGAACGCTCCCGGCCGTCAGCTCCAGCAAGGACGTCCAGCAACGCAGAGACATCCACGAGGTCCAGGGTGACGTCATACCCATCAACATGGTCAAGGGCATCGGCCATCTGCGAGACCCACGGCTCAACAAGGTTTTATATCGCGATAATTAAGTAAATAAAAATATGAGCTCTGCACAACTAATATATATATATATATATTGATAACTTCCGGTGCGCTTAACATATTTATTTGTCGGAATAAGGAATAGCCAAAATTCTCAAAAGATAATCGCGAAACGTGTATACAGGTATTCAAACAATTCCGATCTGATTATGGGAGAGATTTACCGTGCGCTGCAGTGTGTATAGGTATTATATAGTCGGCGCTCATTGTACCTCCTATCGATTATACGGACGGGTACGATGTGTTTTATCTGTGTATTATGCCGGCGTATAGGATTAGATATTATACGCATATATCGAGTAATTTCACACTCGAGGATATCGATCCGTCACTATTATATATCGCGTGTTATAGTCATCATCATTTGTCAAAAGGCGCAGATCTAATCTCGCGATCATTTAATTAGCGCGTGATTAAATGCTTGGAATTGTCAAGATTTCGTTGAACTTTTTTCAGATACAGCCGTATTTCAATGCCGATTTATTGATGATCCGTTATTCAGTTACATAATTGTTATCCGAAATACTGTCATCGCGGAGATTTCGGATGATGCTTTTTTAAAAGAACAAAAACAAAATGATAAAAAAAAATTGTAACGTCTAAGAATAATATGCCGCGGCACGCGAACGAGCAGAGCACGCTGAGTAATAATTAAGTGTAATTGAAAATTTTAAAGGGATTAGCCTTCACATTGGAGGAGAGAATAGCACTGGGAATCCACGGGCTCCAGCCGCCGAGATTTAAAACCCAAGAGGAACAACTGGCTCTCTGCAAAGCTTCCGTAATGAAGTACACGGAGGACTTGAACCGCTACCTCTATCTCGTCGAGCTGCAGGTATGTACATATATTATTGACGAATTATAAATACGGCCCAGCACAAGAAAACTCTATAATACACACAATATCTCTTTCTCTCGTCCACAAACTTTTCAGGAGCGAAACGAGCGGCTCTTCTTCCGGCTGCTAAAGGAGAACATCGAGCAGATGATGCCCATCGTGTACACGCCGACCGTCGGTCTCGCCTGCCAAAAGTTCGGTGTTATATACCGCAGGCCGCGCGGCCTCTTCATCACCATCTACGACAAGGGTCACATCTACGAGATCCTCAACAATTGGTATGTATTGCATTAGAGCGCATATATGAAATCGCGCTTGTTTACTAAAACTTCTCTCTCTCTCTCTCTCTTTTAGGCCGGAGCAGGCGGTGCGGGCGATATGCGTAACGGACGGCGAGCGAATTCTGGGTCTCGGAGATCTGGGAGCCTGCGGCATGGGTATCCCGGTTGGAAAACTTGCCCTGTATACAGCTTTGGCTGGCATCAAGCCCCACCAGTGTCTACCGATCACCATCGACGTCGGTACCAACAACGAGCAGCTGCGCAACGATCCGCACTACATCGGCTTGAGCAAGCCCAGGACGTTCGGGCCCGAGTACGACGAGCTGCTCGACGAGTTCATGTGCGCTTGCGTCATGAAGTACGGACAGAACGTACTCATTCAGTTCGAGGACTTTGGCAATCACAATGCCTTCAGGTTTTTGGACAAGTACAGGAACAAGTACTGCACGTTCAACGACGACATTCAGGGAACCGCGGCCGTAGCTGTTGCAGGAATTCTTGCCAGTCAGAGACTTACCAACAAGCCCATGCGCGAGAACAAGTTCGTCTTCCTTGGGGCTGGAGAGGTGGGTTCAGTAGTTTCTATATTTTTATTTTAAGAGCCTAAAAACCGTAAGTTTCTTCGAATTTTTCGATGATAATATTTAATTAAGCAGAATGTTTATTTCACGAGTTGGGAATTCGAAAATGACCTCTCCACTCGTACCTATTTCCAGCCTCTATACCTTTATATATAAGCTTAAACCACTGCTTTGATCAATGTACAGGCCGCTATCGGGATAGCGGATCTGTGCGTCAAGGCGCTGGAAGCCGACGGATGCTCGAAGGAGGAGGCGCGCAATAACATTTGGATGCTGGACATCAATGGTCTGCTGACCACCACTCGAACCGAGGGTGACTTAGACGGACACAAGATTTACTACGCCAAGGATCACGCGCCCATGAAGAACCTTATCGACGTCGTTAGGAAAGTCAAGCCATCGATTCTCATAGGTACCTAAGACATTTGCATCTACTCCTCTCGGCTTCTCCGGAACGTCTGGCTCGATCTATTCGACATTTCTCAAATAACTGTGGATAGTAATTTTTAAATTATAATAAAAAAGAAACATTTTTTCTCGTTCGCCTTGTGAGTGTACGATTTGTACAACGCAAATATACGACCAAATATAACGCGTTCATCAGTTTAGCGCGGTGCCAATAAATTGGAGCTACTCGAGCATTAAGTAACTGCAATGGCGCAGTGCGATTTGCGTTTATAATCAAATCGCGCAAGTGATTTAATAATGTCGCTATTATAGTACATGCATGCAGGGAGCTCGAGTGAGAATTATTAAATTGTCTCTGTTTATATAGGCGCTTCGGCAGCGGCCAACACGTTTACCCCCGAGGTATTGCAAGAGATGGCTAAAAATAATAAGAGGCCTTTGATTTTTGCACTGAGTAATCCAACAAGTAAAGCCGAGTGCACCGCCCAGGCGGCGTACGAACACACAGAGGTACGTGTGCCACCCTTATAAGTATAATTATAACGATTATCATCGGCCTAATCTCCTATGCTATTTATTCGATGTAACTTGATAGACAGTCCGGCGAGTTATGTAACAGTTTGTTTAGTTTCTAAAAAAAGAGTCAGAGCGCACATCAGCCTAACGACTTTCGTTTTTACGCTTTATATTCACGTAACGTTTGTTTGAATCAACACAGGGCAGGTGTATATTTTCGTCTGGCTCGCCATTCGGCGAAGTCAAATACAACGGAAAAATCTTCAAACCGGGACAAGGCAACAACGCATATATCTTCCCTGGCATAGCTCTGGGCGTAATCGCTACGGGCTGCCACCACATCACCGAGGAGATGTTCCTGCTTTCAGCCCAGGAAGTCGCGAACAACGTGTCAGACGGAGACCTGGAAATGGGCAGTGTTTACCCGCCCTTGAGTACTATTCAGGAGTGCTCCATTGACATTGCCTGCAAAATTGCGGACTATGCCTACAGACACGGTATTTCGAGAGTCTTGGCTTAAAATCCTACTGCCGTCGAATGATAAATATTCATGTTGTTTTTCTTGTTTCAAAGGTAATTTGGCTAGTGAATACCCAGAACCGAAGGACAAGCGATCGTTTATCATGAGCAAAATGTATGACTGCAACTACGACAGCCCACTTCCAAACATGTACTCGTGGCCCGAAGACTTTTCTACTCCCCGTATATTGCCGGAGAAGTGAGTACTTATGCGTAGCACTGCATCCCTCAAACCCTGCCAATTCTACTTTCAAACTGTATTACCATAGAAACACGTAGCAGTAGTTGTACTCGACACTGGTCCAACTTGACGATATGCCTGGTTTAGGATTTAATTTATACAGCATGCAAAATTTGATTGAGCGACTATATATAGGATTATATTATGCATGAATCGAGAATTAGAATCGAATGTCTCTTCGAAGTTTTACGTTGTCAAAGAAGCACTTGATCTCAAATTTTTAGAGCTTTTGCAGCTTGTTAACTCATTTTAATGCTTGTTAACAAAGCGCTTTATACAATTCAAAGTACAGTCTTGTGACGGTACACTGTGATAATGTAGGCTAACGTTGAATACGCTTGATTGTTGTATAGACTAGCAATTTTTAACTTGGCTACGGAAATTTTCCCAAAACATGCGATGAATAGGTTGATTATCTAGAAACTGATTTGCACACTTTGAGTTGTGCTAGTCTTCGTAGGGACCGGCGATACATACATACATATATTTGAAATTGCAAATTCGGAGTGTTTT
This sequence comes from Cecidostiba fungosa, assembly GCA_900474305.1. Taxonomy (NCBI): domain Eukaryota; kingdom Metazoa; phylum Arthropoda; class Insecta; order Hymenoptera; family Pteromalidae; genus Cecidostiba; species Cecidostiba fungosa. The sequence continues at coordinate 32,727 of UCOJ01000354.1, forward strand.
TTTTTAATTGTACATATTAGTTGAATTTGATTTTAATTTAATGAATTTTAGAAAAATTTAATTTTTTAGTATTTTAAATGTAGTAGAAGAATTTTTTCGATAAAGTAAAATTATTTTAATGTGATATCTTATCATAATTCAATTTTACTGTACAAAAATTTTACATTTTTTAGATGTAATTTATGTTGACTGTAAAAAATGTTTATTGGTACTCTAATTTCTAATCTTCAAAAGTGAACTTTCTGAATTATAAAAGTAAAAATGGAGAAAACATGATAATAAAAACGCACGGAGGGCGTCCGAACTGAAAGAAATTTCTCCATTCATATTATATACGGAACTTCTTATAACACACATAGATTTTCGCAATCAACGTGTTACAAATGTATGTGTCTATTTTTGTGGAATTACAAACTAATGCGCTGTATTGAAACTTAACTACGTTCAATCATCTCCTAATAGTAAAAATATATACGGCATATAGAATAGACATTTAAAGAAATGTCAATTATTCCATCCAATTTTTTTGTTATAGCTATCACACTAGTTATTCTGTGTGAGTGAGGGGCAGGAACGAACAGCATCGAAATAATTAATTTGTTTTTTAAATCTCTGCAAATGGTAAATCGGTTTTGAGTTTTTGAAATCGTCCTTAACAGAATATGCAATTTCATGTAATTTAAAATTTTGTTTGTATTCTGTCCTGATCTTTCCTGTTAAAATATTGAACTAGTCACAAAGTAGTTATATAGCTTTTCGTCAATACGAACCTGGTATGTTTACTTGTGTTAATTTACTTGGCCTACTTTATATTCTTTGTTTGCAAGTATCTACGCGCATGATGTAAATCAATAAGTGCACTAAAAAGAACTAAACAAAAAGCGCATCCACACCACCAGCATGACATACAAAACCATAACTAACAATCTTCTTTGTTTTGATCAGAGTAATGTATGTATATTATTTTACCAAATATAAACAGTGCATGGTATTAAAGAAAAAAATCAAAGCAGCTTTAAGTGGAAATTAAAGACAGCACAAAAACTGTCGTAAGTTCAATGTTTTGATGCACTAACCAATATGATTTTCTTATTCCAACAGCTTGTAACGTGCTGACGATGTTGACACGCAAGGCAAGAAGCAAAAAAGTCGCTCTAACGCAAAGTAAAAAAAAAGCGAGCTCACATATTTAGGAAGAATTTTGGTGTCGCACGCAATAGGGCGATTGTTAACAAGTTTTAGCGATTATCATTTTCACATTGCAACGGTTTATTGAACAGAACAGATCCCGATTGTATCGCGAAATCTCGATGTATAATCCCAAGCTTTGAAGCTTACATTGGAAAAGAGGTTGTTGATATGAGCAAAGAAAACTCTTTTTAATTTTATTTGCATCTTGTGTTCACCGAATCATCCTCGACTAAACTGTATTTATGTAAAATTGAAGCGCGACGTTGCATGTCATATTATGTTTATTTGTATAAAGAACGTGCTGATAGCCATTAATTTTTAGTATTTTGAGCTTTTGAAAAGTTCATCTTTCCATATAAACAAGTGCTATTTTTCACAAACAAGCAAGTCTATAGAATAGAAGCCAATCCTGATTTTACGTTAATATTCAGTATAATGAATAGATACGGCAAGAATAAAATAATGGAAATGAAAAAAATCTACTTTTTAAATGGTCTAAAAACTAAGGACGTTCGTAGCATTGTTAACGTCTTTTAAACGTTTTTCTCTGTAAAGACCAATATATGCCTGTATACAAGTATTTATGAATCCTTTAAAAACGTGTTCAATCTAAAGTAAAAACAAAAAAAAAAAATGTTTTTAATATAAAATATATTTTAACAACCTGTTGTTAAGAGTACTCTGATTGTACTAATTCTTTGATAATTACTAAATCAACATCTCAAATAAAAAGAAAGACTTATATCATATGGTTCAATAATATATCTGAAAAACTTTATGAAACTTCCATAAATGGTTTTTCTGTGCAAGTGTTGATTGTCGCGCTTCAATTATATTCTGTGCATGCCGTTGGCTCTAATGTAATTAAGGCTTTTTTACGTGATAAAAGGCGTAGGAAACACAAAAATGACGACATACATAATGTATTTCATTTTCTATAAATCGTTGACTGACTGAAGACATCGCACGAGAACCGTTAATTGTGATTTCTAAAGAAAAATAATATTAATGAAACACTTAAATGATTTACGACAACAGTATTTTTTGTACATATACTTCTTACAAAAAAAGCTGACAGTTGTGGACAGCATTATTAACTTCGTATATTGAATTTTACGGCAGATATAAACGCAAAACAGAGTCTTCTGTTAATATGTGGTTCCTACGGATAAGTAAAAATGAAATAGAAAATTTTAGTTAGCATATGTCAAATGTATAAGTTTCTATTTAATTGTATTGCAGTATAAAGAAAATTAGTTAAGTAAAACGACTTTTTTTGGGTTAAAATCGTAAATGATACAGCAGTTGGCGCAACATTAAATCATTTGAAAGTACATCTTCCATTCTTTATATTCGCAAAATGAAATATTTTCTATTGTTGCGCTGCATTCTTCCCAGGGTCGGAAAGAAAAAAATTGTAAAACAAATAAATATAAAACGTTAATCGTTCTTAAAAAGTTTTACTTTTTTATAAATTTGAACGCCCCCTACGTGCATTTTTTACAGCGAGTATTAATAATACTTATCCTTTCTTATTTAACAAGTAAGTATATTAAAAGTCTTGGGAAACTTTCTAAGTTTATAATATCACATTTATTGGAACGGCGTATTGCTGGTCCAAGCCTATGTAACAATCGGATATGATGTAAAGTTGCAGCTTTACATGACCTACAAACAAAAATATCAATACTTATTAAAGATTTTCATCAAATCACACATTTAACTTATGAAATTTAGTTCCTGGTAACGTTATAAGTTAAATCTAGAAAGGCGCTATTAATAATTCAAGAGCAAGACTTATGGAGTGGAAAAATCGACAAAGAGGTTAACGCTACTCACCCGAAATTGCTGGTGTGGTGAATTGTAGGTAATGAGTCTTTCGCGGCCCATTGATTCCGGACACCCGTTTTAAAGCCCATAACTCGCGATGCTCAAGATCGCCGAGGACCAGAAACCAGCCTTCGTCTTTTCCACGATGAAATCGGGGGCAGTTGGCTTTCAGTGTTTGCGAGTAATTTTTTCGTCTCGTGCCCACTACTAGTGTGTATTCCTGATCTCCGTTCAAATGCAGGTATTTTCCCGGTGCTTTGGAGGAAATTTCAATTTTTTTGTCATCATCGTTTAACTCCGCGTCGCCTTGTATGCATAAATCGATGCATATAACTGGCATATCCTTGGCTACTTGATGTATCTAAGAATTTTTTTATCGATAAAAAAAATAGAGGCTTTTTATAAAAAATTTAAATTGAATATATGTTTTGCAATAAACTTCAATTACCTTGCTAACGTGATCATCAATGAACTCTTGAAGTAAAACGTTAGACAACCGACCGTAATTATTACCAACGGTTGCACAAAACCATGGAAGACACTTGGGAAATTCAGAAAATAAATGTAAATGCTCTTTTTCGATGTATGGTAATGTAAGTAGTGCGGGCTCGTCAATCCATCTAGCTTGAAGAACCATTTGAAGAAGCTGCATCACTCGAAGGGTCGAAGATAAGAAACCTCGTTCTGCTACTACATCTATCATGGCCTAGAAAAAGTGATTTTCCGACTTTGTTAAAAGCATTCTGACTCTCAAGTTATATTCAAGCGTGCAAAAATATTTACCTGTAATATTCGTATAGACTGATCGAGTACAGATTTCAAATCGGTATAGTAATCGGCACAAGGTAATGGTAATCTTGAAAAATGAGCTTGTAAAAGCAAGAAAGCTTTCGTGTTCGATGAATCATAAGACAAACGTTCAACGGGGTACCTACACATTTTTGCTAATTCTCTGAAGCATAAAAAATGATATTTGTAACATATTCCGTAGATTTAATTGTTGTACTTTATACAGTGATTATAGAATAAAAAAAAAACTTACTCATTAAGTAAATCTTCATTATGTCTAACTGGGAGTTCGTCATACTCATGAGCATTGCACATAACTCTTAAACATTTTTCCAATGAAAGGTCATCCTGCAAGTTCTCATTGAACATGGCAATGGTCCGGTGTGATAAATAATAATAAGAGGCGATTCTTCCCAATGGAAGTGGTCCAATGCATTGCTCTTCCTATAATTTGTTTAATATAATGATTATAATGAAAAATAAGTAAAAAAACATAAACATTAACTGACTAACCTCATCGTTGAATATACATTGCGATTCGATGAGAACTCTGAGAGTATCATCAACCAATTTTGATAAGTAGGAGTTTACGAATTCGGGCTCCATACTATCTAAATTATAGTATCTTGGATTTTTTAGCAATCTGCGGAAGAAGTAGGTCCAGGTAAGGTAATCGAGAAACTCTTGTTTGCTCTTGATAGTGCCGGCAATGATTTCGGCGTTAATATGATCGGGTAGAACTTCGAGCAGGCTTGACTCGACGGGGAACGGCTCGTACAAGAACTGTTTGTAAAAGTTTTTCTTGATGTCGTGAACGAGAACTACCGCAACTCCCGAGTCATCGAACTGAGGTCGTCCAGCTCTGCCCATCATCTGTAATACGTCAGTAATAGGCATGTCCACATAACGTTTTGTTTTACCATCATAATACTCGGTGCCCTTGATCACGACCAAGTGGGCTGGAAAGTTGACACCCCAGGCTAAAGTTGCTGTAGTCACGAGGACCTGATAAGAATTTTTCATTAATCATTGAATCATTACGAAAGTAGATAAAATACCTGCGATATATTAAGAAAAAATTGAAACCTGAATCTTGTTGTTAACAAAGAGCTCCTCTACGGTTTGACGGTCCTTTTCCTCAAGACCAGCATGATGTAGCCCAATACCAAATGCAAGAGTAAGCTTGAGATTGACATCCTTGATGTTATCAAGTATATTGTCCATCTCATCCTCAGGCATATGTAACCACTGTTTTGGGTTGTCTTCAGCGGCAAGGTATGCGATGAGGTCGAGGGCGGTGAGTCGCGTCTGTCGGCGCGACGAAACGAAAACGAGGGATGGACTAACAGGTGCATGTTGACGAATGGCCGCGAAAGTAGGCTTGTTCATCGTTGCCATACGTGGACAGTAGTGCTTGCCTGGGAAGCCAGCTATGTGTACTTCTAATGGGACTGGTCGCACCGATGGACGGAAGTTGTATAGGCCCATCTATACAGTATTTTTTTTTATATGTTGACGATGAGAACGTAATATAGATAATGATTTTAGATTAACATAAAACTGAAGGCAATGTTACCCTCTTGATTCCAAGCCAATGACCTAAATCGACTGCATTAGCCAAAGCTGTAGACAGACCAATAATCCTTAGGCTCTTAGAGGTGTGTGACGCGATGAAATTAGTTCTCGAAACGATGACCTCCAGCACGGGACCACGATCTTCACCAAGCAGATGGATCTCATCGATGATAATCAAGGCCACCTTTTGAACGTAGTTCCTTGTCTGCCAGCTTCTACTGATACCGTCCCATTTCTCAGGCGTCGTCACGATTACATCAGAGGTAGATATTACTTTGACATCGGGTGTTACGTCGCCTGTCAATTCCACAACGCTTTTTCCGAGTTGGCCTCCCAACCTCTTTGTCCAATCCTTCATTCGTTCTCTTACCAAGGCTTTCAACGGAGCTATGTATACTACCTAAATCAGCAAATTACGCATTTATAATCTTAAAATTTAGTTGAAATAAATTAATCGAATTGATTTGTATGTACTTTTCGGTCTGGTTCACTTCGGAAGACTCTCATCATGGCTATTTCGGCAGCAATCGTTTTACCCGAACCCGTCGGTGCACCCAAAAGAACGTTATGGTCCGTGTGGTACAGACAATGGAATATCTGTGTCTGAATGGGATTAAAGTGAGAGAACCTATACAATTTCTCGAATTCCGGCGCTTTCAAAGCACTGACTGGCAATGGTTGTAGTTCTAAAAGATCTGTAGCAAAACGATAATTCATTAGAGCATGAATTAAATTTCCTTTACTATTCAGCGCCATCGCTTGTTGCTTCAAGTCTTACCAGTATGGGGTGGATGAGATTCTGGTAAAATCAAGCCCGACAATCTCAATGGCTGTATGAATTCGCATCCGAGCCATCGGTCGCTCGTAGCCTTCACGAAGTATTGATTCGGAAGCGGTTCACTAAGAGGAATTGTCATCACAAGTTCTTGTCCTGACATTGTAACTACTTGTTTCTTAGTGAGTTGAAGATACTCGTAATGGTAGATGTAATTGGTGTCGGGATCTTCGATCCACAACCAAAAAGCTTCAGCGTTTTTGCCATGGATCTTGTCGTTCCACTTGAATTCCGGAATTATTTGTAAGCGAATTCTTAGAACGGTTCGAGTGATGGGCTGCAATGTGGCCTCAAAATCTAGGGATGGAAACTCCTCGGTACACTTCTTTACAAGAGCTGCAGCCTTTTGATTGCGAAGCATGTTACCTGAAAGTTACAAAAAAATTGCTGAATAAACATGCTGCAATTTTTGCAATTTTTGCAATGATTTGCTTAAAAATGAATTACACTGACCGATTTCCATGACGCTCATTTCTTTGAGTCGTTCGACCGTCAATTCACGCTCTTCTATTTTGGACACGACTTCAAAAGGTAAACAGTAAAACTGGCGTAAGGCACTCATGTGATCCCACTGTTGTAGTTCTAACATCTTCGCCATACTCAGTACCCGACCAGCCATGATAGCATTATTTTTACGCAGCATCATTTCAAATAACGCTCTGCATATACGTACTGCATTCTATAAAAGAAAAATAACTTATAATGACAATTTAAAAATATCTAATTTACTTTTTAGATCGAATTTTCTTACCTGTGTAATATACGCTTGATCTGATAACAAAGAGAACGACTGAACTCTTCCTCTTGACAGGTATGTCTGTATCAAGATATTGACTTTTCCATGGATATTTTCTTTTCCACCCTGCGGAATCACTTCACAATTTTCCATTTGCAAGTTTTCTAGTTCATCCATTTCATCATCTCTGACTTTAAGTTGTTCAAACTCTTGCGAACGAGAAATCATTCCCAAAATATCAGCTTCAGTCATGATTGGCTTCATGAGCTCGTTGAAAATCTCGATTGTGTCGTACTTCAAGTAGAAATGGCTAGCCGTCCTACCAAGGTCTGTTTTTGAAAAATCTTGTGATAAGAGAATTCACGGTGTTAACTAATTAGCAATTAACGTCATATAATAAATAACAAACCAGTAGCATTCAAATCTCCGGTACTTGTATTATACCGTATCATCATCGCTTTATCGAGGGCCATGGCCGAAGTGTGTATAAATTCTTTTCTTTTTTTCTCCAAATTAGGATCCTCAACGATCGTCTGATACTCAATACCGTACGCCAGATGATTGAGCCTCATTCGGACAAAAAGATAAGTGTAACTTAACCACTCTACAGCTTCCTCCACATTCGATATCGTACCCAATACAACCTGTTTAACAAAATGATTCAAAATTAAACCCATAAAATAGCCAACGAATTTTGCAAGGAAATTTCAAATAAATACCTCTGCATTTAAATTATCGGCCAGGTACCTGATAAAGCTACTCTCAATAGGGAACTGATTCGTTAAAAGCGATAAATAATGTGACAGCTTATCGTGTGAGGTAATGATAACTGCATGTCCTGACGTATCAAACTGTGGTCTACCCGCACGACCAAAAATTTGTAAAAAATCGAGTATTCCCAAATCGATGAAAGAGCCGTGCTTTGAATCGTAAATCTCAGTGCCCTGTAAGAACAATCCAATTAGTATTTAATTAAAGACACGCACAATATTTAGTTTCTGGAAAATATAAGACTTACGCGTATAATTACTGCATGAGCCGGCAGATTCACACCCCAAGCAAGTGTCGATGTACAAACAAGCACCTTGATCATTCCTTCGGAAAAATACTTTTCGACTAAATTCCTGTGAACCAATCATTTTTTAATCTATATATTTTCAAAACATACAATTCAGGACTTATCTATGCAATTTAGCATCCTACCTATCAGTACGTAACATGCCAGCATGGTGTACGGATAAGCCGTGCTCAAACAATTCGCTCAAGTATTTGTTAGGTGATCTATTAAATGCTTTCTGAGCTAACTTTGAACCCTCCTCAGAAAGAAACAATTTGTGAGTGCCGTTTTGTATGGACATTTCCTTCAGTACATTTGCTGTTCTAATCGTTGCATTTCGAGCATGGACGAAGACCATGACCTTTGCGAAAATAAAATTTCAAAAATGCAATAGATTTTCCCATCAGTTTCTTTATTTATCAATGATAATCTAATGAAATTTACCTGATGTCCTTTGCGAACCATATCGACTACTTGATTATAACAAACCAGGTCCATATCGTTCATCTGCTGCATTGGCTTAACAGCTTTGACACCTATAAAAGTCTGACTCAGTGGTACTGGTCGGAAACGATGGTCAAAGTAAAACAGTCCTTTGTACGGATTCACTCTGAGAAATCGGGCTACATCAACATAATTTGGCAGTGTTGCAGAAAGACCAACAATTCTAATCATACTTTGAGAAGATTCCACCTAAAAAATATTGTCATTTTCAATCATCACGAGATGTTATTGACGAATTATATTTACGTTGTCTTACTTGTCGAAGAGTACGCGCCACAAGAGCTTCTACAACAGGACCACGATCTCCATGAAGGAGATGCACTTCATCAATGATAAGCAATCTAACTATTCTTGTCAATGCTACATCTCCTGTTCCCTTGCGCGTAACCACGTCCCATTTTTCTGGAGTCGTTACTATCATTTGTGTCTGTTGTATTTCAGTTTTCGTTAATTGCATATCACCTGTCAACTCGCGTACTGCTATCCCCAAGTTTCCGAGTCTAAGTACAAAATAAAAATTTGTAAGCTATGGATCATTTTAAGTTATTATTTAAACAAATTTATTTTTTTAAATTGCCTTTTACTGAAATTAGCTGTCATTTCTGCAGCTAAAGCTTTCATTGGAGCTATGTATACAATCTTGAATTCGTTAGTCTTTAAAATGCCGCTGTCTATGTGAAGTTTTATTTGATGTATCACTGTTAATAATGCAACGTTTGTTTTTCCCGCACCAGTTGGCGCACAAATGAGCAAATTTTCATTTGTGTGATAAGCGGCATCAAAAACTATACTTTGTATTCTATTCAATGACTCTACGCCTTTGAAAGCAATTTGTCCGATCTGAAATATTTACTACATATGAGTAAAATAATTTTAAAACATGCTTGAAAAGCTAATTCATGCAATGTAATACGAACTTCGTCTAATGAAGAAATCACAACACGATTGTTTCCAACAGTTAAAGGATCTATAACAGGAATAGGGATATCAACTTGCTCACTCAGTTGACTATCAGTTCTCTTAACGTTTTCTGGCAGTATCATTCTTTGTCCTGATACGAATCCTACAAATTAGAAAATTTACTTAATAAGTCTTATTAATTTAGTTGATAAAAGCAAGTAATATAAGCTATTATGTAAAAAATTACCGGCAGTAGCTTTTGCACACAATTTTGAATCAAATACGAATGGATATTGCTCTTTCACTGCAGTACTGAATACGCTAGTCCTATTCTTTTTAAACAGAGGTTCAGCTTTTGCAGATAGAGCTTCTTGTCTCTTTAGCCTTAACTCTATGGGATTAAATGCTTCCTCATCATCGTCATCAAAATCTCTTCCACTATCCAATTTGCTGGCTACCTTTTGTAATTTTTTCTCTTCTTTACGAACTTGTTTCATTAACTGTTTTTCTTTTTCTGACTGAACTATAACCTGAGAAGATATCTGAGGTTGTTTTTCCATAGCTGTTGTAATAAAATTAGTTATATAGCTATATTAAACCAAAAATAACTTAATGTAAAATTTAATTTGATTTTTAACTCGACTTACTATTAAAAGTTTTTGTTAATTTCTGATTACTATGCCAAGCCAGTATTTGTTTGCAATGCTCAATGACATATTCAATGAATTCTATATTTTCACATCCTAATAAATCAAATAATTCACTTTGAGCTGAATCATTTGGAGCTTTCAATTTGCTTATAACGACGTTTACAAATTCATCATAAGACATAGCTGCTTTGTATTTTTCAAAAGCTTGTTTCATACCCCTGTTTACTTGTTGCTTATCAAACTGGAAAAAAATTAGAAAAATTACAATTTATCTTGAGTCATTTATTATTTTGATCAGCATCATTATCATCTACTACCAACCTCAGTTTTTCTCACTGTAGTTTCTATTTGTGGGGCTCTTAAAAGTTCGTCAAACCTTGTTATATTTTTAAAATTTTTTGCATTCATTTCATGAAGCATGTCAGTCTTAGGCCATGAAACTTCTGCTGAATGATAAGGGATTTTCTTCCCAAATGGCTCACTTTTGAGACCCATTGATTGAGGATTTTTATTTTTATTCAAAATCATATCCAAGTCATCCTCTGATATTTTTTGACGAATCTCTGCTATAATCTTAAAAAAAAAAATACAAAATTATTGCTATTATTCAATGAAACTTTTAAATAACATTGATTTTCACCTGTATTATATCTTTTATAGACTTTTGATCAGCTGTACCAAGTAACTGCCTCAGTTCATTCATCGTTTTCTGACTTACTACCTTTTCTTGAATCACCAATCTCAATATATAAACAGACAATTCATTGATCACCTCTGAGGGTTGTCCTTCTACAAAATAGACAAATACATTATAGTTAAGCTTTAAATTAAATAAATCAGCTCATATCATAGAAAATTTGTTATCATCGAAGAACAACTTTACCGCAAATCTTGGAAACAAGGTGCTGTATTTTGGTAAGCAAAGCTGCAATGTCTGCAGGTACTTGTTTACAAATCTCATTCCAACTTAAGTTCCTGTTCAAATAAAAATCAACACACATTATTAAATCTGAAGAAATTAAACTGATCCATCAGCTTCAGCAGTTAAAATATACCTATACTTATCATCGCATCAGTTACAACATTTATCGAAATTCACGTAACCTTAAATTAGCAATTACCTTTTGACTTTTGCTGTCACCTCCTGTCTTTTCACATTCAAGTCATTGATTATACGTTGGTCCAGCTCCCGGCACCGATTTGTAAAAGCACGCAAGGCGCGTGTGATGCGCGGTACTTCGCGCATTACTAAATTTAACAACAAACTCGCCGACAAACATGCAAAAACAGCATATGATTTGATTTGAACTGCTCCTTGTGTGTGGACACAGATTTGCACATACGCATATACAGTATAATTATCTATACAAAGCACAACTCTACCGTGAGCCGTGAGCCCGTGAGGTCTGCATGTATGGCCGTACCGTACAGTATGGTATGGTCAGTATGATATTAGGTACAGTACAGGCATCTGGTGCCACAATCCACAAATAGATAAGTACTTAGATGATCGTCAGCTGCTCTGCTACTGTTTTATTTTGTGCGCCAGCCTCTTACAAGTGTGATTGATGTGTGATGCTTTATGTAAAAACGCAGTCTATATTCGTAAATTTAATCGTGTTCTGTAATTTTATTTGTTTTGAAAAAGATTCTGATCTTTAAGGTAAGATTTAATATTACTTTGCTTTGCTGATTTTGTCTTGAGGGAAATCCCGCCGATGTATGAATATGCAAATAAATCTTTATCAAATTTGGTTTAATAATTAATTGCTAAAACAACTCGAGGGTTTTCTCAGAAGCTAAGGGTACCTAATAGGAGATATTTACAATGTATATACTGCATACAACAAAGAAAAAAATGCGTTGAAAACTAAAAGGTATATTTAACCTCAAAAAATGAATCAAATCAGTATCTAATAATTGATCATGAATATAAATTTTTTATTCGACGACTATTATTAATTGGTCATAAGCATACATTTTTCGGTGTTATAATTATGTTCACGTGAGCAGTTTATTTACAACGAAGTAATTATGAGAAGTTAATAAGAAATAAATTTGCACTCGCACTTTGACTATAGTAACGTATGTACCGGTAGAAATACCTTGACGAAAATATACCTAATATTATATATACGTGCAGTATACTTTCCTCTTGCTTTCTTTTTAATTAAAAGAACTAAAATGTCATTAGATATTTCTTTGTCAAATTTAGTTGCTTTGAAAAATCAACTGTTTTATGTAAGTAACAGATAATCATATCGACAGGTTGGAAACGGCAATGACGCATTCCTGAATAAAGTCGGCGTTAGCGGCTTGTCTGTGCGCTCAACTTTTATTTGTTGTAAAAGTCGCATAAGTAAGTGAAAGTTATGTCTTTAAGGATTCGATTCTTGCTCAACATGATAAAATATCGAAAGCGCGTATGGTGAGTGAAAAGATGAAAACTTGAAAAACTTGTAATAATACTGCAATATTATAAACAAATTTTTTTTCAGCCATGAAGAATTACTCTAGACCAAAGAAATTTTTTCTTTGATATATTGTTATATAGTGTTTAAGGACTTTGAAGTGTACTGTTTATTACAATTCATCAGCCATGTCGCTCAATGCAAAAGATCTGTCCAAACTGTTGGACATGCTAGATGAAGAAAATGCTAGTAAAACTTTAGAAAATATATCAAACCAACTACATACTGTCTTTCCTAGGCAAGAGCGTTTCAAAGTTGGAATGACACTGCTCCTTCTGTTACAACATGTGGACCTTTTGCCTAAGGAATTGCAAAGGATTATTGCAGTAGCAATGCTTTTTGATCTATACAAAGGCGAGCCATTGGCAACAACTCCATTTGCACCAGTATGTATTTATTTTTAAATAATTTTTTGCCACAAAATTAAAAATTTATGATAAACAAAAGTAAAAAAGAACTTTTCTATAGGTATTTGTACAAATTTTGAAATCACCTGGTGAAAATCTTGATAAAGCTCTTTATTCTGGACATATCCCAGTCTTATCTCGGTGTGAGAAATATTTGATAGCCAGTCTAATGGGATATAATTATAAGGAAATGATGAAAAAGACCCCAAGACAAATAATAGAAGAATTGTATCCTCTACCCAGTCCACCACCTTATGAATCAACTGATTTACAGTTGCAATTAGTTGAACGTCGCTCTGAACTCCCTGCAGTAGAGAAGTGTGCTAACTCAGTTATTTTATCTGACACAGCAAGGCCAAAAGGAAATGCTGCAAACGATATTGATGTTAAAGAAATAACTAATAACATTATAGAATCTCTTGTTATTGGAGATCCCCCAGCATATGCTCAGAGTTATCAGCCAGAGTTTTTAAGGCCATCGCCACCCATTCATAGATCTACTATTGATGAAGTACCTTGGATGAATATGTCTGAACCCAGTCAATTCAAATTAGAATATGATAACAGTATGTGTATATCAAACTGTGCTGGTGCTGAGGCTAGGAGAGTTATGGGCCGAGCATTCAAAAGTGTCTTAACCTTGCAACAGCAGCAACATCTTGTAACTGAATTACATAAAGATCCAAAATTGGTTTATCACATAGGATTAACTCCAGGAAAATTGCCAGATCTAGTAGAAAACAATCCACTAATAGCTATTGAAGTGCTGTTAAAATTGATGCAATCCAGTCAAATCACAGAGTATTTTAGTGTGCTTGTGAATATGGAAATGTCTTTGCATTCTATGGAAGTAGTTAATAGATTAACAACAACAGTGGATTTGCCAACAGAATTTGTTCATCTTTATATAAGTAATTGTATAAATACTTGTGAAACAATCAAAGACCGTTACATGCAAAGTCGATTAGTGCGACTGGTGTGTGTTTTTCTTCAGTCTTTAATTAGAAATAAGATAATAAATGTGCAAGAACTTTTTATAGAAGTTCAGGCATTTTGTATAGAATTTAGTCGAATCAGAGAAGCAGCTGCTCTATTTCGTCTACTTAAACAGCTTGAATCAGGTGACACAGCTGGGTTAAATTCAACACCGTCAAAAAATAATAAAATTGATATGTGTTGAAATATTCTGATAAGTTGAGGAGACCTGAATAAGAATAAATGACTGCACATATAACCAACAAAAGCAAAATATTGGGAAGAAATATGAAAAACAAAATAATTGTTAGCTCATTAATACTGCATTTCAAATACTTACCCTGTACATAGGTATTTGATAAATTGTTAAAACCTTAAGGTTATAATTACAGATATTTCAGAAATATATGCTTTTCCTGATGAATGACAGAATATAATTAATTTTTTAAGATATCTAAATTATATTTTTCACAAAATTTTTATAAGATGAAATTACAATAAATGATTTAAAAGATGATAAATTTTCTAAAAAAAGTGATTTTTTTAAATACTATAATGTTTGAATAATCAACATATTAATATGTATGTAAAGACTTAGCAAAAGATGAATATCATCTAATCTTTATTTTTTCAAATCTTTTGATGACAAATATTATAAGTTACAAATTATGTATTCATTATAGAGATTATCACTGAAAATGATTTTTTATTTATTAAAATAGCTTTTTATATACAATGAAACCATTTAAGACACAAAAAACTAATAAAAATAGATTGCAATATTTACAGAAGTTTTCAATAAATTAATTTATCGAGTATTCAATGGAACAATGAGAATGATTTTTCATAATATCCCTAAAAACATTAAATTCTACACAAAATTTCAAATAAATTTAATGCTATTACTCAATGTAAAGTTCGCAATGTATGTTTTTATTCATGCATGAACCTTGTTATACTCCAAGTGAGTCGAGCAGGTATAGAAGTTATCAATTATTACAAATCTTTGCAACAATAATTAAAAACAGATACTTGCAAAAATAAATTTTGCCAGTTTATATCTTCACATACAAAGTTCATATATATACATAAAGTTTAGAATCTCCTTTTCTGCAAACTTATACAAAATCTAAATAATAAAAACTATAAATTACGATATTTAATAAGCCTATTTCATTGATTTCTATACAACTATCATTCTTACATAATTACATAATTGATTCCTTTCATGATCAAACTTTGCAATTCTCAACTTTTGTGTAGAATTATTATATATGTATGTACAACTTTTTTTATCCTTTTCTCAATAATTACATAATTAAACTACAATAGATACAATTTATGCACTCCAAATAGACAACGTAATCAAAATTATTCTGTTGTCATTTCTTTACACTTCTTATCTCTAACGAGTCCTGCTGTTTTCAGAATGTTCTTTTTATCTTTGGATTTATTCTTATTAAATTTTTTAGCCAAATTCTTAAACTCCTGCTGTGTTAACTTCTTATTTTTTACAATCTTATTGATTTTGGCGATTTTGTCAATTTTACTTAGGTTTTTTGACTTAATCTTTGATGCCAATGCTTGCGAGGACAATCCGGGCCTAACACCAGACCCGGTTAATTTGTACTAGGCGTCAACTTTCATTTTTTTCTTGTGTTTCTTCTTCTTTTTTTTGGCTATGCACAATGGACAATACCAATTTTCATTCTCATCTGGTGCTACTTGTATCCCCACACATATCCTGTAAACATATAATAAAGTTCATTAATTAAAAAGAACTGATGAACAATAAATAACAATTATTTTGCTTACCAATGATACCAGCCATCACAGTCATCGCAACCTATCATAGGAGATCCATCGTCGCGTTTTCCACAAGCAGGGCAAATCCAGACTGTTTGTCCATTTTGATCCTGTAACACTCATTATGTTATAAAATACTGTCCATAGCATACTTTAAATTCAGCTCAACCCATCTTTTATAAAAAAAAATAATAATAATAATAATAATAATAATAATAATAAAAACTTGATTTTAAATGTTTTATATTAGTTTTTGGTAATGCATAATGAATGTTAGTGAATATAAAATGATCGTGGTGTTGAAAGATAAATCGAACTAGTCCTCTCCAGTTTAACTAAACAAATCTTTACCTATTACATAATTTTAACTTTCTGTAAACTAAGGCTAAGTTTAGTTTTTATGTTAATGCACTGAATGCAATCGTTATGAAGGTTTGCAAATCATAAAAGCATGAATTTCCTGTGATACGAATAAGTATCAAGCAATCATAGCCTGATAAATGAGTAAAATAAGAAGAACATAATGATGAGATTCCTGTAACTTTGCTATCTAGTAGAAAAATTTTCTCCACAAGGTCTTTGCTTTAAATTGTCTTGGAAGATTGGAAGATAGACATTAATGTCAGAATAAAAAGTTTCTTTGAATTGAAACTCTGATTACTTACCACAGTCATGACAGTTGGTTTTGCAGTTAATGCGTTTCCACCATTCTCTTTATCTTCCTTTGTATCTTCTTTTTTTGGGACAGCTTCCACTTTTGTTTCTGTGCCATCAAAAGTGATGGTTATAACACTAGCATTTTTAACATATTCTACTATTTTCGAAAAGTCAAACTACTCGTGCAAACTACATGCAACTAATTAAAATAATTCGCTTTGATTTAAGAAAAGAATACAATTTTGTAACTTGTCAAAGTATTAATTACTAGTTATATAAAAGATAGTTCAATATGAAGAAATAAATTTGTTCATCATAATAAATAAAATTTATTTTTTCATCATTATTCAAAATTTTAAGTATTTTCTTGCAATTTTAGATTTTTAACTAAATTTCGAGAAAATATCTATCAATTTCTAAATAATATAAAGCTTTGAAACTACGGTGCATTTGAAAGATAATTCAAATAATAATTGTTTGAAAATAGTACTACAATATCAACACTCAATCAGCATATGAAGAAAAATACGAAATATTAAGCTTTTCTAAGAATACAAAGCAAAAGATAACAGTATCAACCGGTTCTTCAGTAATTCCTAATGACTTAAACTCCAAAAGTAATGTCATATTTAACGAATTTATCTTTTTTACTTTATTTATCTATGTTTATGCATCTAAACAATATAAATTTATATATTTAACAACAATTTTTTGCGCGTAAAAAGATTCCAATATTACGTGTTATTGGAAGGAAGTTTTTATGTCTGCTGAAGTCAAACTAGCTAATGATAAAACGTTAATAAAAAATTTTGGAGAAAACTGTGAACCGGTAATCCTAAAGTAATATGAAGAAAGCATCGACCAACTAAAATGACAAAAAACCATCACCTTGTGAAAAGGTTACACAGAAAGTGAGAAAAAATAAATAAATAGACGAGAAAAGTTGAGAAGAAATAATGATATTATAGAGAAAACAGTGAGCATGGGATGATTGGTGGACTATGGAACAGGATAATGCTTTCCTTTTTCTGCCTTCGTTTTATGTTCATAATTTTAATTTTCATATCGATGGATTGGGCTGAATTATTATTAATTTAAATGATGATTGCAATGGAACTAAGCTTTGGATTTACATCAGCATGTATTGTGCTTAGGATAATTAATTGAATTTTCAACTGTTTTATTACACAGAATAGAAGCACATTAATATGCGTTTTTTAAATCTTAAATTTTCGTTTTTTTTATGATAGCAGGTGAAAAAGAGAAACAAAAAATAACACAAATATCTATATCAATTGAGCTTTTAAGTTCATAAATTAGAACATTAGTTAATATATTAAAAGTTAAACTTATTACTAATAAATATTATCGAAAGTTTTAATCTTGTATAATTTAATGCATATACTTCGTTAAAAAAATATGACCGAAGCAAAGTTCCATTGCTAATTCGCATCGAGTTACTTCAAGTGACGATACTTACGGTAAAACAGAACTTGGAACTACCCGGCAGATTTGTATTACCGGCGGTAAAGGACTCGTAAGGAGGTGGACTGGGTGAGAAATCCCTCCGGGGCAAAGCCTTGAAAAGAGGCTTCTTGACCCGGAGAGTAGGATCAAGTGTTGAAATAGAGAAAGAAGCATCCGAAGAATGTGCGGCATACGCCTCTAAGAGGCCCTGCTCCACTTTCTTACTTGTTGACTTCTGCTTTGGTGGCCTTGTCACCAGAGCCGAGATTCTAGCTAGTTCAGGCGTTGGCTCGCGCTTAATTTCGTCCTCCGGCTTTTTCGGTGGTTTTATTGTACTGTAAAAAAAATCGAACAATGAGCATTGAAGTTATAGATTAAACAAATTTGTAATATCATAAGTTTAAATTAAAAATACATACATTTTCTTCATTAAGGCACTGTCGGGCGTTGGAGGCCGCGGAGAGCCTCCTGCTGGCCCTAACTTCAAAGTGATCTTAGGCACACTTTCAATGACTTTTTCTTCCTTCTAAAGTTAATAATGTAGATAAATTAATCCCAAATTTATTAAAGTTTTTAAGTAGAAAGGTCACATTTTAAAGGTAATAAATCTTTAAACAAAAATTTTACTTTTAAACTTACCGCAACTTTTTTACTCAATTCTTTTTCCTTCCGTTTTTCTTTCTTCTCCTTCTTCTCTTTAATTTTCTCTAACTTTTCCCTCTTCTCGGATTTATCTTTCTTCTCTTTCATCTTTTCGCCTTTATCTTTATGTTTCTCTTTCTTTTCTTTCTTTTTCTTCAACTTATCCTTCTTCTCTTTCTTGTGTTCCTTCGATTTCTTTAAAAATAAACAAAACAAGTTATGTTAAAAAGAAAATATTATAAAACTTATACGATTACGACTGCAATAAGTTTGCTCACCTTGTCAGCTTTCTCCGCTTTCTCAGGCTTCAGAGGTTTAATAAGGGGCACGTTTGGCGGCAGCAGTGGCGCCGGCACCACCGCCGGCAATATCGTCGGGGGAATGAGGGGTGCGGGCAGACCCACAGAGTTGTGTATAATCGGCGGCGGCACCACAGTCTCAGGCATGAGGAACGTAGGCGTCACCGGTGTCTGTTTCGTTAGATCCTTCTCAGGACTGATGGACAATCTGGGCTGTTTTTCCAAAGTCTGCTGCTTGGCCACTGGAAAGACCACGCTCGGTGGTTGTAGCGGCTCATTTATAAAAGACGGCGGTAACAGCGGCCTGTTCATATCGAGTTTGGGCCGGTAAAAGCGTTGACGTAACATGCCCGGCATCACCGCTCCCGGATTCGGCGGGACTGGCATACCCGTTATACCCTTGGATAAGGGTAACGGGAACATTGGGTGGGGTATAAGTCCCGGTGCCGTCGGGAATTGTGTGAAGAACGGGAAAGGTGGCAGTGTAGCTGCCGGTCGTTTCAGATCGCGAGTTGGCGAGTGCTCCGGGGCCTGCGGTGTCTTTGGTCGGTCCAAGACGCTTAACTCAACCGAGTCGCTCGATAGTCGTGCCTGAAAATAGTAAATAGATTTTTCAATTTTGAATCAATGACCGTCAATGATCAACATGATTTTTTTAATTAAGCGCAATAAAATTTATATTACCTTTTTTGGACTAATAGTATTTTTTGGAATTTTTTGCTTTGGTTCTTTCTTTCTACCAGTCTTATCTTTTTTCTTTTTCTTTTCCAGTGATACATGCGGAACATTGAGTTCTGGTGTTTTTGGAGTCCTCGGCGTTCCGGGTGGAGACATATCGAACATATACGTATCGGAGTTCGGGCTCATCATATCTGTCACAGCATCTTCCGAACCCGGCACACGCGGCACGTTATTATTCATTACTAGATTCTGTACAATGGGTTTTTTGTCTTCCTGTTTGATTAAATCATTACGTTGCTTATCATACTCCATATTTAAAGCAGAGAAATCCTCGCGCGAATCGAATTTGTGTTGCAAATCCAACATTTCTCTTTCTTTGTCCTCTTTGGACTTGGAAGTTATCTTTTTGAAAATATTTAGCTTCTGTTTGTCGGGTTCAACAGGTAACTTGTCAATAGCTTCTTCTTTGTGCTCGTTTAACAAAGGGTTCATAGCATTTAGTCCCATATCGGTGATTTTTTCTGTCTTGATTTTTGCCGGTTTCACATGTTTTGGACTACCTCCAGGTACTTTACCTGCAATAAGAATTTTCAAAATATGAATAAAAATAAAGTTGTTTGTTATGTATAGAAATAGATTTTTAAGTGAAAGTAAATTTTTCTACCTTGTAATTTTCCTATAGCAATGTTTGAAGGGCCAGCCAAATTAGCAGTTGGAACTTTGCTGCCAGGCTTTAAAGCTTTCAACTTTGCTAGTTCTTTCATTCCAGCTAATTTTTTTACTTTGACGTTTTTTATTTCATCAGGTTTAAACAGCGTGTCTTTGGGAATCTTTTTCTTTTTATTTTCTTTATTTTCTGGTTTACCATCTTCCAAAACTGTCTTCTTAGGAATTTTCTTGAGCTTCTTTTCAACTTTAACTTCTGGTGGAACCATAGGCTGCACTGGAGGTGGAGGAGACTCTGGTTTTGCTTGCTGTGGTGTCCTTGCCTCTGGTAGTTTTCCTTCTCTAGCAGTTGACAAGAAACCAGAAGTAGTCATAATCACACTGTGTATTTCCCTAAGTGGACGACCTTCTTCTGTGGTTTTTGCTCGTTTTACTACTGGTCCATCTAAAGCGATAGGATCTCCTGGCCTTTTGAAGACATTCTGAACAGCTGTTTTACTTGGACTATCATCACTTGATATTCCATTTGAAACTACATTAATTTCATTATAATCGTCTTCAGAAGTATTCATTGGTTCATTTGAAACGGTCGAATTCGCAACTTCTGTTTTAGTTTCTGGTAGATATTCTTCTGCAATGAATACCATTATTACTTATATTCATATTCTCATATGCTATAATGATAAAAATGTAATGCAATAATAATTCTTACCTTCAGTACCAGGATACATAGCAGGTAAATGCTCATGAACATGAACTGGTCGACTGACCACTTCACGACTACCAGGTTTTAAGAAATTAAGATGACTTTCTCTATGAATGGGCAATTTAGGTACAGAAACTACACAAGGGATAGAATCAACATTTTTAACATATTCTGCTAATTCTTGCAAGTCAATGTTCATATGCCGAAATGATAAGCCTAAATCATCTAAATTAGCATCACATCGTCCCACTAAAAATAATAGAATATTAATAATTTGAATAATAAAAATTAATTTTGAATATAAAAATAAAGGAGGATTAATATTCCAAAAGAGGTCAAATTTTGAAATAACTTTTTAATTTCCTAAATAAAAAAAAACGTGGAATACACTAAAAACTAAGATTTTGATTGTTTGAAACATAGAATTTAGCAACATCAAAAAGTGGTAATCTAAATAAAGACTTATGAATTTATGCATCTTAAGTGATAAATGAACTGATTGAAAAGCAAAAACAAATTGTAGAAAGTATTTTTGTTAAACATTGAACTCAACAAATCTGCAGATATTTCTGATAAACTCATAAAGTTGTTTTTAAACTAGTAGGTAAATAATGTTTCTCTTATGATTGATTAAATATTAATCCAGTTCCAAAATCTATCTTATTTCTATACTTTAAATATTTTAAAATCTGACCTCTGGAAACAAAAAAAAAATTGTTTTCAACACTTACAAACTTGAGCATATTGTTGAGTAAGTTTTGAAACTTGAAAAATATATTCCTGCATAAGATCAACCATAAATTCCAATGGTGTGGAATTAATAGAATGCCAGCCAACGGTCTGGCAAATTTGAGCTACCACCATTTTTAACACATTTCTCGTGTACTCGGTGGTCATTTTGGCTATGTTACCTGTAAACACATTATATGAATTAATTGATAATCCTTGCTTCGGTAAGCAATAAACACAGCTTTTTTCTGATACAGATTAAAGGGATCTCTTCATATAGTCTGCAATGTTATAAGTCTACTTCTGGAATATATATTTTTGTTATATGCAAAATCAATATCATGAAAATGATAAATAACTAAATTTTTGTATATTCAGTTTATGAGCAAGCAACTAATAAAATAAATATCCATTGGTGGTTTTCTCATCAACCAGATAAACAATTTTGGACTGTTATGAATGATAAACTCAAATTTAAACAGTATATAGCATGCAGTAAAAAATGAATTCACTGAAGAATCCATTTTCTCAAATAATAAGAGTAAATAATACAGCGTACACATGCATGTACGCTTGTCCAAAGCAACAGCAGGTGCTTACTGGTTACATATTGGGTACCCAATCTTACAGAGATTCCCAAAGATTGTCCTATCTCATTACAGACACATTAGAAAACCATTAGCACAACTGCATGAGGGATTGAACAAAGTGCAATGCTTTAATCACAGCGAAAAAGATATATGTATATTGTGTACATACGCGCACACAGTTAGAGTGAGTATGTTATATAGGTAGATAGATACGATTCCCTCAACCAATCCCTCATGAATTTCTCGAAAACAACACTTTCGATCTATAGGTAAGTACGCCTGAGGAATTGCCAAAACCGAAAAACACAACAATCGCCGATCATCATCATCATTATCATCATCATCATCAGCTAAGATATCTACACTCTACGTTTTGGGAGAGAGTGAGCACTGAGCAGTAGAGCGAAAAGCATGCCTTCTCCGACAGCAAGAAGCTGACTACGTTTCACACAATTGCACTCACCTGCAAGCAATGCAGATTACACGCGACCCAGAACACTAGAGACTAGCTCAGCAGGTTATCCGTAAGGAACTTGCGACGATGTTGCATGTCCGCTATACTTAAGGTGTAGACGGTTCGGTGGTCACTTGAGAAATGCGCTGGCGAGCGGGATCGACGTCTAGCCGAGCCAGCGTCTCCGCCATCTTTGAGAAGTCTACCCTGGCAATAGCCAGAAGACTACCAAGCAGAGTTCACTGCACCAGTTTTATACGGCTATATTCTCCTGGAACCGTGGCGTCGATTGGCAAAGAGTTTAACCAATAGCAGGCGCCGCCCTACGTGAAAATCATATATAGAGGTCGCACTTAACATCATTAGCGCAAGGTTTGAAGTACACTGAATTAGCTCTAACAATACTCTATCCTTTCCAGAAACAGTTGAAGTCCACCCTCTATCTACCTTAATAATAAACCAAAAGTTCAACCATGACGCATCATAATATTTACCAAACATTAGCCATATTGTTAAGACCGGGTTGGGATAACCGTAAATAAGAACACACTTGGTTATAAAAGAACACAAACTCAGAGACTCTTTATTTGTAAACGAACACGTCTGCTCTCAGCAGCTGTCATAACTAAGGATCCTATTAGTCTGGTTATGATCATAACCAGACTAACAAAAACAATAACAGTCACGGCTTCGTTGATCTCGTTGTCAAGGGGTTCCTATAGTAGGCGCGACTCACGATGTTCGAATCGCGTGAGTTCCAGCTCGGTCACAACAATATAATTAAGCCATATCTAAACTAATACTTTAAAAATGTTACTATAAATAATGTAAATAATATTTGTTGACGATAAACTAAAATAACTTATCATTGGATTATTGAACATGTAGGGTAAACTGCCCAATAGATAGTCGCTCTTTAAGCGACGGCTATGGCAGTGTACTGCTGAATTCACGCGGCTGATGACGCGAGGCGCTCAGCTGATAATATTGTGGAGCCGATATAATATCATATTTTTTACAATATCTGTATTGTATTATTCACAACTAGTTAATGATATTTTTTTAAAATGCAAATATTATTATTAAGATTTAGAAACTACTTTCATAGTTCCTAATTGGAAAAATAATGTAATTGAATATATGTTTGTTTATACATTTCTAACCTATAAGTTTACTTTATATTGTTTTAATTTTTAAAGATGCAGCTAAAAAGAAGATGAATCTCAAGTTATTATTGAACTATTTCATGTGCTAAGCTTAGTGTTTGTTCATTATACATCTTTGTTTTGTTATTAATTTTATTGTACAGCATCTTTCAAAATGTACCAAAGAAGAGAAATGCTACATAAATATATGTATGTTGCATTCGTAGTTGCACTTTACTGGTATGTAATGCGAGATATAATGTCCTGTTACTTAATATTTATTTATTAATCTATTATTTATTTGCATTAACTAATGATTATTCTATTTGCAGGGTAGTCTCCATATTGATGGTATTTGTCAATAAAGCCTTACTATCCAGTGATAAAGTGCATCTCAATGCTCCTTTATTTATTACTTGGTTTCAATGTGTGACATCTGTTGGAATCTGTGTTTCATTAAAAGCTTTTGCTAAAGTACTTCCACAATACTTTTACTTTCCAAAGGGAACTCCATTTTCCTGGGATGTAATTCGAAAAGTATATAAAAAAAAAAACAAGAATATAATAATCAATTTTATTTTAATCTTTTGCAATAATTATCTTATTAATTAACTATAGGTGTTACCATTATCGATATTATTTATTGGAATGATTGCAAGTAACAATCTGTGTTTGAAGTATGTTGGTGTTGCATTTTATTATATTGGAAGATCTCTTACAACAGTATTTAATGTAATATTTACATATTTAATATTGGGTATGTATTAATTACTATAATAAATCATTAATTTGACCAATATAATGAGAAAAGATATAAATTTAAAATATACCATTTTAATAGGGGAGAAAACTTCAACTAAAACAGTTGCATGTTGTGTTGTTATCATTTTTGGATTTTGGTTGGGTGTTGATCAAGAAAACATTACTGGATCATTGTCCATAACTGGAACCTTCTTTGGTGTTCTTGGATCACTCACACTTTCTTTATACTCTATACATACAAAGAAAGTGCTTCCCATTGTAAATCAAGAAATTTGGCTTCTCTCCTATTACAACAATATTTATAGTGTCGTTTTATTTCTTCCATTAATGTTATTTAATGGAGAATTCGAAACTGTTTATAACTATGATAAAATTGGTGATTTAGACTTTTGGTCGGCTATGGTTGTTGGTGGAGTATGTGGATTTGCAATAGGGTATGTTACAATGTTGCAAATTAAAGTTACATCACCTCTCACACATAATATTAGTGGTACAGCAAAAGCATGTGTACAGACTGTTCTTGCTACTCATTGGTACAATGAAAACAAACCTTTCTTATGGTGGTTGAGCAATTTTATTGTTCTATTGGCTAGTGCAGCATATGCTAGAATAAAGCAATTGAGTATGAAACAAGCTTTTGCTAAGCAGGTTTCTGTAATAAAAACATAAAAAAAAAAACTTTTTATGATTGTTGATAATATGTCTTTCTATGTAAACTATTTTGTACAAAGTAACTTATAAAATTGTTGTATTTATAGAGAAAACTGATCTATATATGAGCATAATTTTTTTTTAAAACAATCAGTGATACATCAAAATGTTTTAATAAAAGATTTTTTATTTAAAAATAAATATATTATAAAAAATTAGTATATGTATTTATAAATATGTATATATAGCTATAAAAAGTTAATGAATATTACTCTTGGACGGATAAGTACAATAAGAAATGCATTCGTTGCATTTAAGAACACAGTAAATAAAAAATATCACATTACTTTTAAGTTAATCACTGTACAAAAATAATTCTGAATTTATTTAAATCTAGATGCCAATCCATCCACTCTACTGTCAGAATGACCACTTATCAGATTCTTTCGTTTAATTATAACATTCACACTTTTCATTATCATGTTGGCATCAATTTTAGATATTGCATCTATAGCTATTAGACTGTCACGTAACAGTTGATTTCCTGAATGTCTATCATCAGTTTCTACAGCAATCCCATCACTGAGTACATAGTACCTATTAAAAACAAAGAAAATCAAGTATGAAAAAAAAAATTATCATTAAATGTGATTTTTACTTTTGTCTTTATTGTACCTTGGGTATTCAACAGCTACAGAAACATTCATAGAACGTATTAATAAATTGTAAAGCATTTGTCCAGCAATTATTGAATCATCAGTACTAAAAACTCCACGCAATCCACATATTGCCGTTTTATCATAAAATACTATTGGCATCAAAGACAAAAGTGAATTTTCATTTTCTACATTATCTAAAACAAATCCTGCATCAGTCATGTACTTTGAATTGAATGGTGAACTCAATCCTCTGAATATATAAAAGATATTTAAATATTAAAGTAACAATTGTTTATAAAAAAATGTTAGGACAATCATAAATTATGTACTAACGTCACTATTGAAACATAAGAATCTTGCCAATCTACAGCAGTTACACCTGTGTATCTTCTGCTCTCAGCTATAATAATAAATTTCTTTTTTGTTTTTACTTGAAAAAGTAAACAGCAGAAAAAAGATTAATTTTTAACTTACTATAATTGATGTATGGATCTTTGAGTTGATGGACCAACTTTATTATAGCTTCAGCCACAATGATTTCTGATTCAATTGATGAAACATTTTCATTTGATATATTAAATTTATTTAGTTCCTCAATAATTGATTGTGCAAAATTCAAATTTGGTGGATAATAGACTTCATACTGAGAAAGTTTAGACTTTTGAGCCTCAATTACTTTTGGTTTATAAGTAGACATTAGATTCAATAAATTTTTTGGTTCAATTCCAGGTAAATTTGAAAATACTTTAGTGCTTATAGAACCATTGTAAAAAACTAAAAAAATAAAACGTAATTTATAACTGGAAATTTAAAGCTTAGTTAAGAATAAAAGACTAAATATACCATTTGTTCCAAACTTAGATACATTTTCTAGAGTATTAGCAAGTTCAGGCAATTTAACTTTTTCTCCTGCATTAATATGTTGGAAAATTCCTAAATTAATGTTTTTTGTTGCTTCATTTGCAAAATCTCTAGAAATTTCAAATCCTTCTCGTGCTAACGTAATAGAAGGTTCCAATAAATCTTGCCATAATAATTTTCCAAACATAATATGAGCATACTCCAAACCTTGAAGCATAACTGGGATTCTCAAGTTTTGTTTTTTAAATTCATCTAGAATTCAAATCATGTATCTATTGTAAACATTCATAAATTTAATTATTTTTCTATCTCAGATAATAAACAAACCTGGAATAGTGTTGCTTAAAAAATCTATTACTTTAGGATGTTCTTGATCCTTATGATTATAAATGATGATATATCCTCCACTAAAATCAATGAGTATTATCATATCTAAGGGTTGACTTAAAAATATAATAAAAAAACAAATTTTACAAACCTGCCTAGGCTAGTTTTGTGAGGTGCAACTACAATCATACAAAGTTTTGCTGCAATAGCAGCATCAACAGCATTTCCACCTTTCATGAGTATTTTTGTTCCAATTTTAGAGCATTGGCCATAGTCCGTCGCAACTGCTCCATGAACATTCAGTCTTCCCTGTAAATACATAGATTCTTTTCTCAATTTAAGAAGCATTGAAAAATAATATTCTTTATGTCAGTATGGTTTTCAATTAAAATCACCTGAAAAGCATTGTCATCGTAAATTAATTGAAGAATTAAGGCAACAGTGATAACAGCAGTGAGAGCAACAAATGAACATACTATGGAGCGAAATCCACAGCAGTCGCTCAAAGAACACCTTTGTCTCTCCTTTGTTAGAGGACAT
Source organism: Cecidostiba fungosa (assembly GCA_900474305.1). Taxonomy (NCBI): domain Eukaryota; kingdom Metazoa; phylum Arthropoda; class Insecta; order Hymenoptera; family Pteromalidae; genus Cecidostiba; species Cecidostiba fungosa. Next base: position 60,289 of record UCOJ01000354.1, read on the forward strand.
TCCTCAGTTGGAGCTTCTGCAAAATTCAATTACTTGTATTTAAAAATCATTTCATAAATATATAAGACTTCTAAATTAAATTATTTTCTTAATAGCATTACATACGTCGGACGTAATTCATGATGTTCAGATTATTCTTTTTTGGGACTTGAAAAAATAGTTATCAAAATTCTTACATTCTTGCTAATGTTGCCTTTACAATGTAGAGGAGAAAGACTACGTGTCTGAAATATAAACAATACAGTTGTAGGTCAATTTTATCTTGTACTTACAACAGGTATACATTCTTGATGACGAAGTCAACCAATGACCAATAGCCAATCAGAATCAGCTGTTATCGCTATAATAATGAAAACTTGCCAGAAAGAGGGCGCTACTTACTAATTTTTCAAAAATTAAATACCTACACTATAATGTGATCAAAGTGTGTACACCTATAGTCAAAATACATATATGTCTACTGTAGCAGACAACTAGCGAGTGTCAACTATCGTCCCTGTAATAAGCAAATAAATATAACGAAATTCATCAAAATACTTACATCTCACAAAGACAATGCGTTCAACCGACTTCAAAAATTCGCGACTTCGGTCTATGTAGGTGAAACACACACACATGTCAGTTCTCGCGAAGTGACAACGTCGGCGGTGTATTAGTCTGTGCTCCGATATTTGAAAGAATCGTTCTTCGAGGCGCATCAACGCAGCCGATTAACCCGAGCCAAGGACTCGACAAAGTAATATGGCTGCCAAGTGAGAATCGGATTAGCTTTTCGCTGTCGTTCCCGTTATTTATACTGTCGACGACTCGTCCAGTCCAGGCAAGATTATAGTGCTCGCGCTCTGCTGTGCGTCACGAGCAGTAGGACGTACTATACTTATATACCTATAGCGCCAGCATCAGCTGCTGAGCTGAGCTAAGCGAGGAGCCATATATACATTTTGGTATCGTATCGTATCGTATCGTGTGCTTCTCGCTCGTCGCGCACACCGCGACGACGACGACGACGACGACTTTCCCTTCGGTGGAAAATCGCATAACTGTGTTTCAGTATAATATATTAATATATTATTTGCTTGAGTCCTGCTGTGCACGAGTGTGTTGCGTCGCCGTTGATCAAATGAACGGCTACGAACACGAAAATCGCGAATTGACCCACAGGTAAGCTCTATATCTGTATATATAAGGTAGGATTAAGTATATATGCTGCGTAGCTTCTCGCGAGACCCCCAGTTTTTGATCCGTTAATTTGTTAAATCAGTTTACGTTAACGTAGTCGTCGCCGTTGCTGTGTCTGATTATATGTTGCTGTAGGTATACATATATATTTTCCACATCAGTGGCTCTCTTACGTGCGCCGCATTTCCTCGTCATTGAGATAACATTGTCCACATAGTTACTATACTTACACGAGTCTGTCTGTATGTTGGTCGTTCGGACGAATATACAGCTCTCCGTCGCGTGTCGGGGTTTTTCCTTTTCGGGTCAGCTTTTTTCTACACTTGTCTGCAGAAACTGATACAAATAATCGCTTATTACCTAATTCGGGAGATAATGAACGCGTTGCCGTCAGGATTGCTCGACAGTGCATGCAGATCAGTTGATTCCTATTTCTGGAATTATTACTCCAGCAGCTGTCTTTGAGTGTTGGAGCTACAGCATCAGTGTCCGGAGCTTCCTTTGTACGTTCTGTTGCGTTTTGATATGTAATTGAGACATTTATGGTAGGGTGATTCATAAGCTTATTTTCATTATTCTCCATCTATTTTGACAAACATGTTTGTCACAGATAATATGCCCATGCTTTTCAAACTTTATGCAGTAAAGTCAAACACAATTGTGTTTGTCTATGCCCTCTATACCTATATATAACTCAATTATAAATATTGCATATTGTCATGAAAAATAGTTATGTGAAATTATTGACATGCTATATTGATGAGGATTATTTGAAGGACACATCAATCATCATTAAACAAGCTTGAAACATGATTTAGGTATTAGCAAGTCTGTAAGAGATAAGTGCAAGAATCTCAATTTGCAAAATGGCAGACCGGGAAAATGAAATCATGGAGGAGAAGGAGTACGAAGCCAACATAATGGAGGAAAACATTCTGCGCCATCGAATACCATGGAGTGATAGAGTTTCATTAAATAGTGACATTCCAGGCTTACACGAGGTGAAGGAACTTTTAGAAGATGATGATACAAGTTGTCTAGCCGAAGAAGAAGATGGAGTGGGCTGCCCACTGCCATCAACTCCAGAAGATGATCGTCTGTTGGATTGTGAGGTAAATTCAGCAATGTTAGAAACGCACAGGCACAGCTAACAACATAGCATAAATATAATTTGGATTCTGAAAATTTTTTCAGATGACAGAAGTATTGAAAGCTGGAGTATTGAGCGATGAAATAGATCTTGGTGCTTTGGCACATAATGCTGCTGAACAAGCAGAGGAATTCGTTCGTAAGGTACGTGATATGATAGGTTTATATCATAAAAGTATTCTTCATAAGATATTAATTTTATTTTATTTTTTAACTACTTGTATATATGATATACTTTATACTGTGATTAAAAATGCATAAGAAACTCGAATTTCAAGGTTTGGGAAGCATCGTGGAAGCAATGCCATTTCAGACATCTACCTTCTTGGTTACAAGACAACGATTTTCTACACGCTGGTCATAGACCACCATTGCCATCTTTTTATGCTTGTTTCAGGAGCATTTTTCGTATACACACTGAAACTGGAAATATTTGGACTCATTTGCTAGGTATATACTCCTTCTCTGATAGTTTATTATTTGTTTAAAAATTTTGTTTTTATATTGGTGTAATATAATAATATATGTTATATAGGATGCGTGGCATTCATAGGCATAGCAGTTTACTTTCTAACACAATCACATATGGATATAAGATGGGAGGAGAAGTTAGTTATCGGCATTTTTTTCGCTGGAGCTATAATATGTTTAGGCATGTCTTTTGCATTCCATACTGTTCACTGTCATAGTGAATGTGTAGGAAAACTATTTTCAAAATTGGATTACTGTGGAATAGCCATGCTTATAATGGGAAGTTTTGTACCATGGCTCTACTATGGGTTTTACTGTGATTATCAACCTAAACTGATCTACTTGTCAGTCGTTGTGGTACTTGGAATCACTAGTATTGTAGTTTCTCTATGGGAGAGATTTGGTGAACCAAAGTACAGACCTCTTAGAGCTGGAGTTTTTATGGGTTTTGGCCTTAGTGGTGTAAGTTCCTTTTTTAATTGATATATTATGCTGGCTATGAAATATTTAAATTAAACAAAGAATAATTCTTTAGGTGGTACCAGCAGTGCATTATGCTATTGCAGAAGGATGGTTTAAAGCCATAAGTCAAGCATCACTGGGATGGTTAATATTAATGGGATGTCTGTACATACTAGGGGCAATGTTTTATGCTTTACGTGTTCCTGAACGATTTTTCCCAGGAAAATTCGATATTTGGGTAAGTTTTATTTTTTAATAATATTTTATTAAATGGTCCTAATGCAACGTCATTGTGATCTAATGAATGAATAAATTTAATTAAAATTGTAAATATAATGTACAATATAATTATACAACTTTATTCTAAAAAGAAAAATATTTTTTTACTTCTAAAATACAAAACAAAGATTTAAATTTTCTGTTAAAATTTCTGTATGGTTGAGGTCAAATTTTAATTAATTTCATAACATAGTACTATGATTATCAAAATGACTGATATGTAAATCATTGTGTTAGGACTGTCAACAAAATTATTTTAAAAAAATTGATATTAATTTAATTTTTACTATACATTCTAGTTTCAAAGTCACCAAATCTTCCATGTACTGGTTATTGCTGCAGCCTTTGTGCATTACCATGGAATAACTGAAATGGCTATGCATAGAATGAGTGTTGGTGATTGTGCTGTTCCATCACAAATGATGGCATTTTAAAAATCTTTAATTTTATTTTGTTATTATTATGGAAAATCGTATGCCTTAAAAAGGCACCTAATTTCCTTATTTTTATGAATAAAATTTGAAGAGTCAGAAACTCTCAAAAACTCTATAAAATTATTCCTATAAAAAAGATGGATCAACGTTATTGAAAACAGTACCAGGAACATTTCAAAAATTTTTTATTCTATCAAGGTCATTATTACAAATCTATATTTAATAATTACATAATTCAAAAAATTTTGGATTAATGCTAAATAGTCACGACATCTGTTATATTGAAATATTCCAAACTTTTACAGTATTTCAAATTGTATTACTATATTGAGCATTTAATGTTTTTTTTTTTAATTTTTATACTATCATTTTTATTTTAACTTTTATGATATTTAAATACTGATTTTTATAGGAATAATTTTGATACGAGATAGCTAAAAGAAATTTAAAAAGCGTTATAATAACCGAATGTTTTAAGCTAAAGGGAGTAAAATATTAATATCGATTGAGTATATTATTCAAAATTTAGTTGATTTGACCTTCAACTGTTTCTTGTATTATATTATCATTTAAGAGCTTGTACAATTCTATGCTTGATTTGTTAGATAATTTGTTGATTGAGTAATTAATTTATGCACCACTTAATTTTTATGTACTATTCTATTATCGCTCGATATAAAACAATGCAAATTTATTAAAGAAAAATTCGTACAAATATTAAAAAAAATAAAATTTGTGTTTTCTTAAATAGTTTTTAGCGAACAAATTTTTGCAAAACTAATTTAAGTAATTTTCAATTTATTGAATATAAAATTTATTTAAAAATTTGTCACATCTTAGATGTTAACAATTTTTACCAAATTATAACTTTGTCTGCGCGCACGAATTGAGATTATATATAGATATTTACTTTATTTACGGTGTCACAAATTAAGTTTTAAGTAGATGATGAGGTTTTAACTGCAAAAGAAAAATAATAATTGAATCATTTTATTGAGTAATAGAAAGTTTGCACATTGCAATCTCAATCGTAACTTAATAAAAAGGGTACCAATTTTATAACAGTGATTAAGTCAAACGAATATATTGAAAATGCACTTTTTATTTTCCATGAACAAGAACTCAGTCTATTTAGCATTGAAAATAGTAAAAGGAGCTGCTATTAATTCGCAGACCAATGAAACAGCAGTACATTTCATAAATAATCTTTATATCTTTTCTACAAATTTGTATATTTAATCACTGCAGCTATTTAATAATATATACTATATCTCATCACAAAATTTCTTCATCTATGCTACATCAAAGTATATTCCTAAAATGCAAAATGATGATCAAGATTCTTTTGCGTGTAGTTCACCATTCTTTCATGCATTGCTAAGGAATTCGGTGTTTATTATAAAATAAAAAAGAAATATGCTGTTGAACTTTTTACACAATAAAGTGGAATGTTGTTAAATATATATTTTGCAGTGCTTTTAATTTTCGCTCCTGTATATTTCCTTCAAATTTTATTTGTACAATTTTGATATGTGCTCAAACATTTCTTTACATGAAATATATAGCAGTAAATACTGATTTCTTAACTCACGAAATATATTATAGATACTAATCGCAATTACGAATTAATTAATCCACAATATATTTTTTCATTTTATAATATAAACTCGTCGTTTCGTCGCAACATGTCATATTATAATACTTAATATCGTTGGTCCCTACGAAGAGTAGTGTGGTTCAGATCCCCTACGAAGAGTAGTGCGGTTCAGATTTTGCGACGAAGAGTAGTGCAGTTCAGATTTGCGGCGAAGAGTAGTGCAGTTCAGATATTTGGAAGCAACGAAACGGTCATAACTTTTAAAATATAGATTTTAGAGAAAAAATGTATAGATGATTTTCTTTGTAAAATTGTCCAAATTAGTAGAATAAGCTTTTGTCTGAACCAAAAAATGACTTTTATAATATCTGAACTGCACTGCTCTTCGTAGGAAATCTGAACCACACTAGTCTTCGTAGGGAATTTGAACCATACTCGTCTTCGTAGGGACCGAGCTCTTAAAGTTATTTCGCAGACACATATGTATGTATAGAATAAAATGAATATGTGTAACTTTATATAGCAGATATGAGTTTCACTTTTTTTTTTGTAAAATCCTTATTCGCTCAGTTTGTTTTTGTTAAAAAAAAGCAGATCAACTACCCAAACACGTGTCCAAGCAACAGGGAATGGAATGAAATTAAATTAGTTTGATTACAGTAAAAAAAATTCTATGCTAAAACTGTGCTAAATTGTGCCAAACCATGAACAAATTTTGGACATTATTTGATACGCCTGCGGCATAGTTTTGCATCCTTGTAAAATCATTCACAATATTTCTATTTATATTTTATATATCCGTACAAATAAAGACTCAGTTATAGCATGAACGGCCCAAGCCGTATACCCAACAGGGCAATTTAAGCATAGGTGGCACACCGCTATATCTATATAGACTTTCCGTGCAGATTAAGATGAGGGAAACTGGAAAGTACCTATGCGCCACCTATTTTCGCTATGCGTACTAGAGAGCCGTAAAGTTCAAGCGGTGGGGGAAAGGCCACTGCTTGAACTAATAAGTTTTATGGCTACTGTGGCTTGGCGCTTCTATGCGACTGATTCCGTATGCTCGTATACTTGCTCGCATTCTTAAAGATATACTTTCACGGCTTTCAGAAATACATCTACATATACTATAAAAATATAATTCTCAGCAGCAGATGACATATTTGTCAAAAGAAATGCTCGCATAAGGGTTTGAATATTTCAGCAGTCGAATGCCTGGCGCGTATATAGCTACGCGTCTTCTTGGCTAATGCGCATCAGCTGTTCCATGAAAAATGCAGCTCGTGCTCCGAGTGACTCGTGCAGCCTCGCGCTACGTCTATATATGAGTATATGAAATACAAACGCCCAAAGTAAGCTCTTTCTCAAAAGCTATATACACTGCAATACACAGGTGGATAAAGCATGTATATATCATATACAGAAATACAGAAGACGCACCTCCTATTCGAGCGCAGCTTTTGGTGAGCTTGCAAGGCGGCCGATGGCAGTGTGTCTCCCTTAGGACACAGCGGTGTCCCGTGGGACAGACGACATCCGTACAGCTGGTCGGTGCCTTTTGGTATTCCCTCTCAGAGATGCATCTTGCCGCGCGGTCCTTGCAATCTGTGGGTGAAAGAGAAACAGAGAAAAACAGGCGTGTGATGCTTTATATACAGAGGATTGGCTTTACGTCCGTTGCGTCACTATAGAACGCGGTGAAAGGTCAAAAGCGGCGGCTAATTTGCGAATGGATGAAGGCTGTTATGCTCTCTTTTTCAATTAACCGATGGCGGATAGAACGGAGTAGTATTGCACGTGTGGATATTGTTTGAGCGCGCGGGAGTCGAGAGACTAGTAGCGCTTTGTTCGGATATACGCGCGCGGGACGAAGCTATACTATGCGTATGTTTTGAAACTTATAGCCCGCAGCTTGCTGTTTGTGTGATTTCTGCGGTGACGAATTCGGTGTTTGAAGTTTTCATTGTGTGTGTTTTGATATATATGGTACATCAAATTAAAACCAGAGAATTCAGGGAAAAATGGAGTGTAAAAACTTGCAATAGTTACTTTCATTCCATTTGCAATCACGAACGCGCACTGTGCACTTGTATCCAGAGGGACACTGGACTGACTCGCAACTTTCAGGTCCTTTCAAAGATTCTGTAACGAGAATGGTTTTTTTGCTATCGACTGCTGCACTTTAAAAAAAATAGTCAAACTTTTTCCTTACCTTTTCTCGACTTTGAACAATAATTCATACTTGGACACGGCAAATTGCTGCACCAAAATGTTCGACTCACGCACTGTTCGCCTAATTTGCATATCAGTTCATCGCATCCTTTCTCAATGTCAGCACCTACAATGACGTATAGTATCAGAATGCAGATATACCGCTCTATATTCCAAATGTATATTTCAAACGGAATAAAAGGAGGATTTATGCAGGGAAAAATTTTAATTACGTTCTTTACTTTCATTTGATAAAATCCGATTGAACAATATACACAAAGGGGTATAAACCGCACGGCACATCAGCTTCGAAATATCCAAAATAGCCAGAGCAGCTCGAGGTTATTAGTTTTTCTATATTAAATTCAAATTCAAGCTCGAATTCCTCCTCTATTTTCTCACCGAACCACATAACGCGGTCCAATCCAATTATACGTATATTCCGAACACTGGCAGCCCTCCAAAAACTCACCGGCAACGTATGGATTTTCCAGGGAAAAGCGCGTTCCCGAGAAAACAAAAACCAGCAGCAGCAGCTTCGTCGTATCGAGCGCCAGTAGAAATTCCCGATGCATGTCGATGCGTTTGTGAAAAGCCACTGAAATGTAACGCCTGTACGGCTGCAGCTCCTACGTGCGACGGTAACGCGACACGTTAACTCGCGCGAATCCGTCAACAAATTTTTTTCTTCTTTCTCTGCGTTAAAACCGACTTTCTTTCTCTCTCTTTTTGCTTCAACGGTCCATATATATACCTATAGGAAGAGCGGCAATAAGGGATCAGAAAATTCGCGATTACTCAGCGTTGTAACCACGCCGAGATACGAGTCGACGAGCTTGTGATGAGTACAGCAGGAATTTCAGTCGATCGAATTTCCAGCCGTCGAGGAGCTACAATACGCGTGTCTCGGATTTATGGATGTATTTTAAAATTGAAACGTGATTCCGTATCGAGTTTTTTTATGTCATTTTCTCCATTAGGAACTTATAGGAATGTGATGATTATAAAGACTAATATATAGTTCGGTAAAGTTCTGATTTATTTTATTGCCATATTTATTTATATAAAATTCTTAACTATAATTTCACTGTGAAAGTATCATTCACACATGCGCGTAATGATATATCTAATAAACTACAAAAATCGCATGTATATAATTTTCTGTTTGTAAGTATAAAATGGAAGACTCCAAATTATATTTTATAGGTATATATACCCTTACGAATTTCAGGTCACCCTGCGGGTATCCAAATTATTTAAAATGTACACACACACATTTTAAATAAGTTGACACAATGTAAAAATTACATAGCTATAAGAGACTAAACCAAGAATTATAATAATAGCGCGCGCATATTTGATGGGGGGGAGGGGGTATATATGTATATACGTAATGTACTAGCGAAGAAAAAAAACGTTAAAACTAAAGCTAAACGATTGAGCGTCGATTTTTTTTTCTTAGTGCAAGTCGCATAAAAAAGTATAATACGCGTGAATATAAGCATGTATATTATAAAAGAGCATACTGTCCTTTCACCTAAAGATTATACATGTAGTCGATAATTAATCCTTAACATGATTACAGGTCGATTTTCTAAACGCTTTGGCACCATAATCATGTCTTACGAAAAGTGAAATAATAAATTACCTAATTGTCCACCTCGCCTACTGTCTGTCAGCGAGAAAGTTTCCTTTTTTTATCGAAGTTTCTACATCCGATTATCTGTGATGTATCGGGTCAGAAGTTGCAGAGCGAACGAATCGTCGGGGGAATCAACTCTGTGTTGTCAGCAAAAAACAAAAGGTCCAGCAGTAATAACATGATTCTCGTGAAATTATCATAAAACAACTCGATAGCATAGATCTCGTCGAAAAGTCTCCGATTCGTCCAAACTTTCTTCGGCTCTGGAATAATCTCTCCAGGAACCGCAGCGAGTTTACCAAGTCGGCAGAGTTGTTGTAAAAAAAATGTTTGAGTTATCGTCTAAAAAGAAGAGAGACACTTTGTCGATTGAAAATCCCGAGATTAACGTTCGTTGATGCAACTTCATCCCCCTCGACATCGTCTTCCGTACATATATAAGCTCATCCCAGTTAAGGCGTCCTTAATCTCAAGCTAAACGTATAATAATCTCGATAATTAATTGCTAGACGTATACTTGTGTGCATATATATATACGAGAGAAGACGATTATAATGGCTTATACGAATGAATTTTCGCGCGCACTTGGAAAATGAAAAAACAAGATCAGAAAATAATCACTTTGAGTTTGTCGAGCGCGGATAAAAAATATAAAACAAAGAATTGCAGGCGTAGAAAAAAAGTATCGATCGAAGTCACTTGATTTCAGAAGCGACTTCGTCGCCGAGAATTCATAATTCGAAACGACGGAGAGAAGATGTGGCAATAATAGCGTCGTTGCTCTGCGATGAAAATCTATGAATAATTTCGTCGGCCTGACTTAATAAAGTGGAATTTGATGCTAATCGAAACGAACGATTTTTGCGCCGTAAAAACCATTCAAACGCTATCTCTATCCATCGTCGAAGGATCGCCTCGATTTTCCTGTATCATCGATGCCATTTTTCTCAGATGGAAGCGTTATCCCTTCGAATTATCATCGATCCCTCATTATCGTCTGTCGACTTATGATTCTCGCAATTATCCGCTGTACTAAGCGTTTGTGAATTTGAATTCTCGGCAATCATCGGACGACTACTTTTCAAGCCTTCGTTTCGCAATCGAAAACAAACGATTTTAATGGTTCTTCCTTTTAGGATAAAATTTAAAAACGACGGTCGCAACAACAGCATTCGCTCTCAGTGGAATTAATAATTTAATAAAAAAGCAGCCACGAATACCGAGGTATTTTAAAAAATCGCAGCGAGCGTTCGTCTCGATTTTTCAGCCGAAATGTTACGTGCGCATTCCAGCGAATATTCCTTTTGGATTCGAATAAACGTTCATAGCGTCGACTGATCGTTATCCGGCCACCAAAAGCATAATCCTGGAATTCCCGAAACATTTCCGCGAAAACAACGAGAGGAACGCTCGCGCGAGAAAATCCGATTAATAAGAAAGAACACAAAACAGGAAAAACCATCGTGATCGTTAAGCAATTCTTCACGCCCGTCGAGATAAATCACCCGAAGAGAAAGAAAAAGCTCGAGCGTCGAGCGTATAATAGGAAAAAAGTCCGCGTCGATACAGAGTGTCGTAATTGCCTCAGGCGGTCTTCGGTGTAGTCGTGGCGGCAGCCTTGACTTGGAGCTGGAGGAGTCCTGCGAGGGCGCCTGTGAAGCCGGCGTTGTAGTCGAGGGTCACCTCGGTGTAGACGTAGTCCTCGCGTTTGTCGTGGAAACGGTCGGCTTCGTCGGGTCCAGATACTAAGGCTCCGTAGAGAACCTGAGGATTTGGTCGGTCTCGATCGAATTCAGACCAACCACAGGGAGCTGGTCTGTCTGGACACGAGGAGGCCGCGTGGTGCGGCTGCTTCGGTGGGTTGCGGCCCCAGCCTATCACGTAACTTCGACCTGAGGAATGAGAATTTTTGTTTTTCATTATAATAATTATCGTAATAATTTAAATTCTAAAATACATCGAATACAAGTGATCGAACATTGTTTTGTAATTCGACTGGGATGCAATCGGTTTTCCGTGAATGAAACACATTGTCGGTCGAGATGATGCGAAATACAATAAATAATCCCGGTAAATTGAAATAAAATTTGTCATTTTCATGCATACAGCGTTGAAAAGATCCAAGCTTCCAAACAATATAGCGTATTTCAATTGGAAAAAGAACAAAACAAAGTTGAGAGGATAATATCTCTCGTATCGTCCGTGAATTGAGCGCATCTTTTCTCGGATCGGCATGAAATTGAGCGGCAGTAAGCCGAATGTCGCATGCAAGAGAGTATAGAATAAAAGTAAGTAGAAGATATCAAATAACCTGCGCCGCCGAGCATGTAGTGAATCTGTTGTTTGGCGAATTCCCGATACTCCTTAGGATCTCCGATATCCGGATAGTCGGCTGCCTGAAGGCAGACGAACACGACGTTGGCAGCGTGACAAAGCGTCCCGAACTTGTCGATGTAGAGCAGGCCTTTACGTGTGCGTTTCTGTTGGCGCACCGAGAAGTTGCAGAAGGAACGGGCTGCGCTCTGGTACTCCTGCTGACCGGTCAACTGTGCCAGGAGCACCTGTAAGCAAAGCGTCCTAATTCAGTCTCGCGCTTCGTTTATTTTCTTCCTTGATTTAATAATAATATATTTGGTCGTCTGGTGTGCGACTGCGTCTTGCACAACTCGGACTTGATCTACTTAAATGAAGATACATGTCAAGTACGATGATCTTAAATCTTCAAAGAATGATTTTCATTTGTATCCCAAACATTTTTCATACCGTATAAATATTTTCAAAGTACAATCATGTAGGTCAGAAGAACGAACTTTTTAAATTCACACAACTTCTCCACAAATGCTGGGAATTTGAAAGTGAATTTTATTTAAAAAGATTATCTTCAGTTAAACAACAAACAATCAGAAAAAATACGACAAATACACGACGTTAAATTAAAAATCACTTTTTCAAAATGAAAATAAATCCTTCACTTTTTAAAAACGAAATTACTGCGTCCTCACAACGAACCTGAACGCCGGCGACCTTTTTGTTGTAAAAGAACTCATTGGGCCTTTCACGAAGATGGAAATGTTGATAATGATGTTCAGCCTCCTCGAGGTAGCGCGACTCGTTACTGGCCTTGTAGAGCCAAGCAGCCGCCCAGGCAAGCTCGTCGCCGTAGTCGGTGCTCTCGTAATACTGTGCCGCGCCCCTGATTGCCTCGTGGTACAAACCCCGATATTTGTTCGCGAAGTTGTAAAGCTCGCGAGCGTGTCGCAGAAGCTTCTCGCTGTAGGACGGCTCACTCGTGCGAAAAACGAGGCTCGCTGCGGCGAGTGCTGCTGCCGTTTCGCCAGCCAAGTCGGAACCTGTGAGAGGAAGAGACGTTTGAATTTTTTGTCATTTTTTTAAAGTGCAAGTTTTCAATAAACTTTATAATTATAGTTATACATCCTCGTACTACTGATCATACAAAGGCATCAGTATGTAGACTCGCGACGAGATAATGTTCATCCAAAAAGCCATAACGTGACATTTGAGTATAGGAATTCGAAATTCCAAATAACTCCGAGTCGCTCGTCCCTTGGGAACAAGGCAGGTACTAATTTAACAAAGCGAAGTCAACCACACGTTGCGGCTGTACGCTCGGGGTCTCTAATCAATCCCGAACTATGTCGCGGAATATTCACCTGGATGCTCGGGGTCGATCTTGAAGGCAGGCCGGCTGGTGTTGAGTTCCTCGGGTCTACCCCAGAAGGTATGATCGATCGCGAAGTCGCCAACCTGTCCGTACAGTTCGAATTCGCTGACGTGACACTTGACGAAGTAGTCGGTGGCCCACTTGATAGTCTCGCGGATCACCCCGAGTTGACCGGCAGCCGCGTAAGCTTCGGACCAGCTGACGGCGCCCCAAGCCAGTAACGTCGTCGTCGAGGCCATCGTGAAGCCGAACTTGACAAAGTCACCAGCTGCAATGAAATTATATTTGAGATTATATTATACGTTTTGCTTGAAATCTGCGGGCTATTAAAATGCTCGAGCCACACGTCGGACACGTATATACATAATGTATATGTACGAGTTTATAGTTGTGCATTGTCCTGCGACTGTATTGTACTCAAACTCGCGGACTTGCATATTATTCTGCGGACACGCGAGAGCTCGTTACGCGATTTATGCTATTACGCACTTTGTATTTCAGCCTAGAGGTCCAGCGTGTAGATTATGTAGGATTACTCTGAAAGGAGAGAGAGAGAGAAATGTCGTTTTCCCGGAACGAGAAATATCCGGGCTACTAATTTAATAAATGGTAATGCAAGTTTTAAAAAGTCGAGTAATTTAATTTCGCGAAAGTTCCGGGCACGGCTGCGTAGATCTCGCAAGAGACAAAACGCTTCGCGTTACTCCTCCTGTCCGCTCTCTCTCGCTTATGTAGGAAGAAACGGCGCGCTGTTTGCAAAGGAAATATTTAATGTTTCAAACGTAGAAGTAAGCTCGAGCAGTAGATTAATTACTGCCCGTATAGCTCATAATAACTACAGCAAGCGAAGAAAAATTCTCGGAAATAAATCTGGCGAGATAAAATTTTCAGCCGCGATGCTGACGTAAATAAACGCCTCGATGAAAATTCATCGATCGCAAAATCCGTAATCCGCTCAGTCAGTAACTAATAACGACAGCCTATACTGCGGAATCCTCATTTTTACGTCGGCTTCTCTTGCGTGTATACATATATATATCGCACTAGAGCCATTCCATAATTCACGGTCTCAGCGCGTTTTTACAGCCCTCCGGTTGCAGAGAATTTACGTATAGTAGGGGATTACCATCGTAGTAACCGCCGGTGAGGTCCTCGCCATTGGCTCCGCGGTCGCCGAGGGCAGAGTCGCCGCGCCAGGCGACTCTACTGGCCTCGGGCGCAAGTTTTCCGGAACGCTGTGCCTCGTAGAACAGCAGCGAAAGCTCCAAAACTCGCGCGTAGTCATTCTCGTCCTCGAGAGGACGTACCAGCATGTAGGCTGGCGATGCTACCACCACGATAGCCGCTGGCGTTGTCACCACTAGCAGCTGCAAGCAGAATAGAGATGTCAGTTTTTTTTTCTTTTCTATTCTTTTTTTGGGTGCTGGGTGATATGTAGCTGAATCGGGGTTTTTTCACCTGGGAGGGAGGAAGGATATGGTGTGGATGGAATGGATGTTGAAGTTTTGTGGGGGTAAGCTGTCGAGATAGTAGACATTTGTTGGTTTATTGGTTGAGATGACGGAGAAAGTTGTGGTTGTGTCTGTACTTACAATTATATGTAATGTACACTAATAGTTCAATTTTAGTAAATTTTTTGTCAAAACTTTATGAAAGTCATATGAAAAGATTGAAAAGATGTAAATATTATTTGTATTTAACGATGATGTATTTGACGCTTGAATAAAACTGAAAAGAGGATATTTCAAACCCTCGAAATTATTTCAAGCGAAGGATCATCCCTTTTGAATTTAAATCCCTTTCATGTCAAATTCTATAGGACCTCGCTAATAAGCACGGTTCGAGATTATACAGTTTTTCAAGCATTGAAGGTTAACGAGCTGTCATTCACTTTCATGTCATAATGCTTATAAATGTCTCTCTTGACCACTAGTTTTGGCATCAGAGAGAAATTTTAATTAATATACTAGATAACTGCCAAAAATAACTCTTATCAGTTTTGTACTCTCTATATATCTGCTATATAATCTGCTGTTTTAAACGATAGATAGTAACTTTTTTTGGTAATAAAGTTATCGAAATACTCGAGGAATATCTAATTGTAAGCAATTTTTTGAATGTTTGCGTGCACGTGTCACTTCTTATCTCCCAAGAAAAAATGTGCTTGCAATCTCACGCACCAGCTTACTAAAGAAATCGACCAGACGCCCAGAAGTGAAGACGAAAAGAATTCAAGACGTATAGAGATAAAAGTCAAGTTGATGAGGTACTTGTTTTTTCTTTCATGTTAATCTTACGCGAAACATTGTTCATTTAATCAATTTCGAATTGCGAATTAATTTTAACAAATTGCTTCATAACAACATCAACTTTCTCTTCTGCTTGGATAAAACATTATTCTAATTAATTTTATTAATCTACATGGATAAATTGAATCAAAGTTAAATATTTCCAAACAAATGGATCACAATTCCACTTAATTTATCCTCTGTTCGAAGCAAACATTATTTTAATTAATAATTTCGAATACAAATAGCTTCTCAGCCCACTCGAATCGACAATTCTCCCAAAAGATAAACTTCAACATGAACGCAAAAAAGAAGTCCTTTAAAATCTGCAGTGGATAATCATCGTGTCTCTCACCCTCCCACACTAATAATATACTCGTGCCGACACACGCGAGCTATGACGACAATTTCCAATGTTTGCTCGCGAAACGCAGCAGAACCGACAACGCGCGGAAGATTAAAAGAAGCGCTCGCTAGTTTGCAGAACACACGACCGAAAGAGCATAGTATACTTCCCCGCTCATATTTGTACGCTGTGTGTATTGCCGCTCGTCGCGTTGATTTTCTCCGAAGCCAGAAAAAGAGAGATAATGTGTGGCTATATAGGTATGTATGGAATGAACGCGAGAAAAGAAAGCAGCTTGCCGTATCCTGAACTTTATGGATGTATATTTTTATATAATGAAGCGATTATGCGCTCTGTTATTAACGGCATATATAATGTACGTTTTCCTCGTTGAAGGCACGAGGAAGTGTTTATTTTGTATTGTGTTCCTCGTTTTCAACGCAACGTTTATATCTGAAAAAGGTGCATCTTTTTTTTTCAATATTCTCTGCTTTGTACTATTTAATATTATAGACAGAAAGTTTGCTGAGCACAGTCGTCGTAAAATGAAAATCGACGACAGTAGTAGGAAACGCAGAGCAAGAGAGGACGACAACCTTCGATTAACATCTTTCGTATATACTCGCTCTCGTACAGTTTGTGTATATCGTTCGACGACGTCTTGAATCGATAGTTCCGTTACGACGAAGCTATTCCTTTTATCTTCATAGCGCAAGGCGAAGATTTCTCACATAAAAGATTTGCGATAGCATGTTCGCGCTTCGAACAAATAGACTCTCCGCCGGTGTTGGCCTTTATAATACTGAGACGTTCGGAAATTTACTGCCGTTTCTTCGAAACGAGAAATATAGTTGGCAAGATTTTCCAAAGTTTATGATAAACAAACATAACATCCTTGCCGATCATCAATGCCGGTATGTAACGAATTTCCCGATACCATTGTGTACCTATATATAATATAGCCTTCAAATAAAACAGAACGATATATATTCAAAGTTGGCAAAAAAAGACAAACTTCACGCCAGTATATGCACACATTGTCATGAGTCACTGCTTGCCGGTTTTTCCGATACAAGAAAAAGTAGAATAAATTATTATATAGTCTCTCGAGCTAATAGCATCCTCTTCTCACCGAAAGCTTCTCTCTGATGCCGATACTCGTCACAGAGAGTAATTTCACAGGCATACGACGCATTCATCCCATCTGGTTTTTTGTTTTATATACCGATCCTCATCAGAGATCTATCGAGTCACGCGGCGCGTTATTACACCGGCTGAATTTTATCACGCCGGGGAAAGGCTTTTTTTCTCGTTCCTATACCCTATCTGCGATGCATGACGTGCATCACTACGTCTGAATTGTTCCCTGGTCGCGGCGT
Organism: Cecidostiba fungosa; assembly: GCA_900474305.1. Classification (NCBI taxonomy): domain Eukaryota; kingdom Metazoa; phylum Arthropoda; class Insecta; order Hymenoptera; family Pteromalidae; genus Cecidostiba; species Cecidostiba fungosa. The sequence continues at coordinate 77,414 of UCOJ01000354.1, forward strand.
GTTACATTTTTATTACCTTCGGATAAATGACATTGCACTATTCGCACGTCGGCGGCACATGCTCGACGCGATGATGATGACCTGCCGGTGTGTCGAACTATATGCCGGTGTATGTGCGTGTAGTGATGCAAATAAACGCGTTCGACACCGCTTAAGTGTAGATACGCCCTTATAAAAGCTTTGTCGAAGATAAAAGTTCATTCGGTTGTCCGAGTGTAATGGATGTTTCGCTCGCTTTTAATTTTTATATTACTTTGCACTGAGAGAGGGTTTTTTTCACACGTGTGCACTTTGTGTTTTCGCGGAAGAAATATTGAATTACTCTTTCAGGACTTTTATTGACTTTATACGATTGCATAGTTTATTTCGCAACTCGTTGTCATTTTAATGAGCTTTTGATGTGAACTTTATTGGTCAATTTGTATACTGATGGACGAACGAATTCTTCTCCCTGTATACGAAATTCCTTAGCAGAAGCCATATCTGCGTGCTTTCGATTTGCCAATACACGCCTTTCTTATCAAACTAGAACAAAAAGACTTTCTGCGCATCGGATATAATCCAACGTAGTTGCATAGGCACACTGACAAAAGTGTCCTCTGATCATTAAAGGATCGCCTTTAAATGGCAGAGGAAATCCTTTTGACTGAAGAAATTTCCTCTAAACATTAAAGAATCCTTTAATGTTCAGAGGACACTTTAGTGAGTGCGCAATCGAGTAAACTTTAAAAAAAGGTCTTAATGAAATACTTGCTTTTTCAGAGATTCGTGGAATTCGCTATTTTCAAGAGAGACTATGCGAAGAAAGCATGCGAGAAGCATTTCCAGTAGAAATGCCTCACGAATTCCCGCGACTAGGACGTCATTGATGGGCTGGAATCCTAATCTTCCTCTCATTTTGATAAATGCTTCACACATACACAGAGGCTTATACACTCTAACGATCGGCAATAACGATTTTGGAATTATCCCGACGACTTATTTTTCTTTTTCCTTCAAAGTTTCATTACGCAAGCGCGCAACTAAATTGGCATCAAAATCATAAAAAAAAGGCTGCGCGCGAGGCGTTTCCAAGTACCAGGCGTCATTAAACATCAGCAGAGCTCTTACGCACGAGCTCGAAAGCTTCGACAAAGCGATTACATATACACAAATTTTCCGCGTCATCGTTCGTCGCGGCGGAGTGTGTAATAAGCGAAAAACCGATCACTTTTCCATACAAAAATCTCACGCAGTTACACATAAAGGAACCTCGATTGAAAGGAGAAAGAGAGATAAAAAAAGTAGATATATCTCGTTGAAAGTGCAGCGGGTAAAAATTCCCGGCTAACTCACCGTGACGCACGTGACGAAGGCGCTGGCTCTCATTCTCTTTCTGTGTGTATCCTCTCCTCTCGTCGCTGCAGCCGGTGTGTCCAGTGTCGCGCGTCAAGCCGAACTTCGTCTTCGAAGGCTGATCCTGTGGAGTGCAGCCGTGCGATGCGCCGCCACGGCTACCACTACTCCTGCTGCTGCGGCTGGACGACTCGTACCCGTACGGCGCATCTCTTGATGCAGCTGTGCCCGTTGCGTTGGCTCCCGCTCGGGCTGACATGTGGAAAAATAGATCGGTTAGAGGAGTTTGCTCCAACTCACGACTGCTGCTGCTGCTGCTGCTTCTGCTAATGTTGTTATTGTGGTGGAGGATTGCTGGCTGTACGAGGGTGTGTATTTTAGACAGCTGTCGCGGATTATTGGGAAAGAGCGATATAGCGGGAAGCTCAACTTCTCGATACTTCTAGTGTGTTTTGTGCTTGTGGAAATGATGTTTTCATCCTCTTGGATAATGCGATTGAAAATATTCGCTACGAGTGAAAGGTGTGTGCGAGGGGCTTTTGAAGAGAGTGAAACTGTAGATATCGTACTGTAGAAAGTTTTACGAACGATTTTCTATATACAAAACGCTCGAATCGAGAACTACGAGAAGAAAAGAGCTTTCCAACCTAAATTATCGTTTCTATACTGAGATGTACCAAAAAATCAGAACGCCACTCTATTTCCTTATCAGAATTTTTTTAGCAACATCTAAGCACGGAAAGAAAAATTAATACAAGCATCTTCATCTAAAGTGCACAGCATATATGTGTACGTTTGATGTGGCGCACTTTTTCTGCGAATCGCAAGAGGTTTTGAAGATGTACTTATCAACGCTTAAACGGCGATGTCTATTTATAAATTTTAGTCGGACTAGGAACATCAAAGAGTAGAATACTGCAAAATTAATTCTACTTTCACTGCGAGACGTGCCTGTTCAAAACGCTTTCTTACTTATTAATTTCCAGTTTTTGGAATATTTGAAAGTCTCCGAGTTTTAAGACACCAGCTTGTATTTTGAATTTAACATGTTAAAAGTGCTGCCTTTCCTTCGCTCAAAATATTATTATTTCATATTATTCTTAAAAACAATATGAATAGATTATATACATGAAACATTACACACGCAAAAATACAAATCCAAATAGACTTACACAGAACAATGTGTGCTTAAATCGACGGTAAGCTGAACGTTACATGATTATTAATATTTACTCGTCTTCCATTCGCCAATTCTCTCACGTACAATTGGCCATTCTGGAATCCATAATTCACAATATATCGCGCACGGCACTCAATGATCGAGGCTATTATCTACATACACTCGATTCTTATTAGCAGCCGAAGGTTAGTCTCGGCAATTTGTTACCGTGTATTTCGCGACATCAACAAATTAGTGGAACTCAGCTTGGATACCCCTTATATAAAATTTTTCTCGGAATTCAACGGACTAGGAAAATCAAAGAGAAACCTTGCCATTAAGCAACTACACAGAGGTTCGCGTGTACACACACGAGCGCGTAGAGAGAATTTCATCGATTGCTCAAGGAAAATTCTCTGCTTATCAATTTTGGAAAATTCCGACGCACACCGCAATAGGTATATACTCAATTCGGTCGTGCGTATATACAGCTTATTTTTCGCTGCCGCAATATCATTTAATTAAACATATAATATAGCAAAATTTTAGTGTAATATTCGAACGGAATGACCCGTATAAAGCCTCGTCAATATGTAATGAGAACATTTCCAGAAATAAGCTACGCCGATAAAAATAATCTCAATTCGATTTTCTACCGCGTCAAGCTCATACGAGAATCCTCCAGCCGATACCCGTATAAAATCCGCACTCGAGGGGCCATCCGGCAGAAAAAACACATTCACACACAGCCAGTATAAGTATCCTTTTTTCAAACTTCTCCGACGCTCGACAATGGAATAACTGTGCGCGAGGAAAGTTGAGGCGCGCGAATTCCCCCGTGTCTCTCATATATATAAATGCATGCGATACACGCGTCGGGAATAATAATAAATCCAAGCCCGTGTGTCTTGTATATAATACTTCCTTACTCGCAGGCAAGAAGAAGAATAGGCAGAACACGAAGAAGAAGAAGAAGGTCCGCCCGACTGATGGCCTCTCCTACACACCACCCACTCCTCGGAAGAAACTTCTTCTCGTGTCAAAACACTGTCGTTTATAATATAAATACAACACAGCAGAGATACGCGCACTGTAATTTTTTTTTTCTTTTTGTTCCCCGATCTTAAGAAGATACTAAACGCGCGCACCGCGGATCGAGGCGGCCGCGCGATCGATAAGCCGACGACATGCGTGTGCGCGGACGCCGAGGCGACCGGCGCGTAACTCGATGGGATTATGATGGTGTATAGTGTATACGAGCGACTGCCGCGCCGAAGCTCTCTCGCGGCTTGAGGTGGGGATCGCTTGAAACATCAGCGGCTCTAATATCTTTCTCTCGCTCACTCCTTTTAGCGCGCGCAGATTATTATTATTATTATTATTGTCCGCGTGTCTGACGCTGGTGTTGATAAACAGTTTTGCGGTATGTATAATTATGTACTTAACGAAGATTATTGCTGCGCTTATTATACTCTGAATGTATAACTCGATTTTTATTTTTTTTTATTTCGTTCGATATCTTCGAATATATTAGAGGCTTTTTGTTAACATTCATTTCGAGGAGCTTGCATTGAAACGAGCGCCACTTGCTGATCTGCAGCGAACGATGGAACTGTTTAATTTTTCACGAACTTTCTGAAGCTTGTTAAACCGCCGGGCTCTCTCTCTCTCGATTATTTTGTATCCGATTAATTTAATGCGATTATTTCCCGCTCAGGAGGTACTCTGACTTCCTGCCGCCGTCGCTTGCCTGCCACCCGCATACAGTTTTAATCCTTTGATGAGTTTATCGATTTCTCCGTCGCAGTTGCCTCTCTGACTGGCGTAATTTTATTAAATTTCCATGCGCATTACTCTGCTTACGATCGACGGGATTCAAGCTCTGTATTTTGATTTTCGATATTTTCAGTTGTTTTACTCCTTATATTAAATACCTGTATTTTTTTTAAATATACTTGTTCAAAATTATCGCACGCGATTGCAGCGTAATTAAAGTCAAACAAAAATTATCGACGTATATTGAATAAGTGATAATGCAGAAACTAAAATTAGGTCAAATTCATCAGATGCACGCATATCATTAATACATATTAATTATAGCGCTTTTGCGATGTTCCATCGAATAATGCAATAATATAACGAATTCATATTATCATCTGCAAAATGCTAGCAAAATTTATAAAAAAAAGAAGTGATGCTGTTAGAAATATTATGTATTGTTCCAAAAACCAACTCATCACAGTTAAATCCGAGGAGATAAGAAAGTTGCGAAACCCGTTTAACTCGTCGCGCCAATCAAGCAGTGACTCACTTCTTCCGTCTTTATCTCCGACTCGCGTATACTGCCAAGTGTAAAAAAAGAAATTTCTCCGCCCAATTTTCTCGCAAAAAATCACAAGCATATAATACAAAACTTGCGAAATTCACCGCACACGAAAACTCGCTCTCTCGACAGTCCTTACATAACAATTACAATCGTCGGTTGGCCAGCGAAACGAAGCACATTATAATAATCCGAAAGCAGTATATAGGTTCGCGCTTATCTAAGAAAATATAGCAAAGACAAAGCTGACATAACAACGGCGCATATATAAATAAACGACGCTCAGGATATTCGCGCATTACGCAAGACGAGCGTAATGTCTATGTACACGTGTATATGTGGAGGTATAGCTGTACATATACACATAAACTCGAACGGAAACGCGAACTCCCGAGAGCTCTCTTACTTCGTTAGAGCCTGCGACTTTCACTTGAGCGCGCGCACTTAGGCTCTCGTAGCTTCTCTCACTTTTGGCTTACACAAGTACATATACACCTATATAATATGTATTATATACGACTGTCTCTTTCTTATAGAGCGATTTTTTTGCGCTCGGATAATTGCGAGATTTTCGTAAATGTATACAGCTTATGGATATAGACCGGGAAAAACAAAAACAAGCGCGGCTGTGAGCCAATTGCAGAATTTCGATAGCCGCATTCAAGCTGTGTAGAATCGACAGGCCTTAATAGGGCCGATGTACAACGCGGCCGGGATTGTTGGGAAACGGTTAATGGTTCGTTTAAATTGGAACTTGCGAAACGTAGAGGCGGACGTATGTTTTGGTACGAAAAAATTGGGAATTTATTTTTTAAACGTTTTACATGCGCAGAGAACGCGATTCTCCTTTAGAGCGCTGGAATTTGGCAGGTTTTCGATCTGTAATCTTTTTATACAATGTAACAAATTTTGGAAGACTGGGTAGTAAACGCTTGGCTGCAACAGCTCACACGTGAACTATACACTTTTATAAGAACATTCTTTTTTTCTGCTTTTTTTCAATTTACAAATCATACAAAATGATCTTCTTATGGACTATATTAATATATAATGTAATAGACGTGATGGTAACTGATACCGATGATTGTGCACTTAACGGAATAATATTTTCTATACACAAAATTGTATAAAAAAAATAAACGCTTCAAAAGATGCAGTACCGCACGAAAGTGGACAATAATATTGAAACGTTAACTTTCAGCACAATGATAATTACAACAAAAAAACAAAAAGAAAAAGAGAAACAAACGACGCAATGATTTCCAATGTCTACACCTTCCAAGTTGAAATTACGATGATACAGGTTATGCAGATGAAAGATAGTGGAAGAAGTTCCGTGTCCCTCGAAAATAATTTGCCCTCTAGTCGATAGCCAGTTGCCTAAATGATCCCTCCAGACCGAAGAGATCGTCGTGGGTCTTTGGTTTGCCGGGCCGAAGAGCCTCGTTTGTTTTCATCGCTTCCTGCTCCTTGAACCACGGCCCATACTCCTCCAACTTCTTTATCCAAGTTTCTAAAAGTAAAGCCGTACATAAAATATCCATGAGTATAAAAGGAGGGAAGAGTTTCGGAGGGAAACTTTTTCCAGCGTCGTATTGATTGCGAATAAAAATTTTAAGTATGGCTTCTAATAACGTTTGTGGGGACGAACACTTTTTAAACGGTCAGTCGTTTTAAGTTTCTGACGACCGCGATTTGCTTGAAAATACGATAAAAAATTTGCAAATCTGTAGCGTTGCATATAGCGCTTTTTCTGTTATGCGTATTTAATTTTTTTCATTTAATAAAAATTATCTATAATTACATTATGATTTCTCTTTGACGGGTACTATCGACACATAATATCAGAAATTATTATTTGTACGAGTGATTTTGTTGTATACATTTTGAAAATTATGATTCTGTTTGTGAGGATTTCAGTATTGAAGTATTAATCAAATGTTTCGGTTTGCGTAATTAAATTTGCTTTATCCGAACTCAATCAGCTTTACACTAAAATACAGCTGTAATAATTTAATTAAAATTTTTAATCTTTATTAATTTTGTACGATATCGAGTTTGCGAATTCAAAGATAACCGGCATATATGAAACGATGAAAACCTTTACAAGTTTTGCATTGATATATTATTTGAAAAGTCTGATATAATTAAATTTTCTTTATCGTAATTGAATGAATTTTACACTGAAAGACAGCTGTAATAATTTAATTAAAATTTTTAACTTTCGATACGATGAAAACCAATACAAGTCTTGCATTGATATAATATATAAAAAGTCTGATATAATTCAAGATTTTTCAAATATATCCATGACAACTGTAGGTAAAGACGATATCAAATAAAGAAAAAAATCTTTCACCCTCCCTCGCAACGCATACCGTGAATAGCCTGTATCGGTCCAGCATCACCACCATATTCCGTAGGTAGAATCTCTCTGGGAATGTACTCGTAGAGTTTCTCAAGGTTGCTGTGGACAAATATCCTGTTCCTGATCTTCTCTTTGAGGAATGGCTTGACAAAGTTGATAATGGTGTCGACGAGTGGGCTGACGTTGATGACGTGCACTTCCTTGAGTTTGACGGGGTAGGCCTCCTGCACGCAGATGAGGAACTTCTTCACGAGAGCCGGTGTGAATTTGGAGAAGTGCGCGGGTGTAGCAACGGTTGCGTCCAGTACGTAGACGTCTCCCGCGACGCCGATTAGTTCCTCCTTCAAACGAATGTCACCGATCATGAGGACCAGCTTCATAGCCTCGGCAACATTCGGTGTCGGCATGTCCTTGTCAATGCCACGCATGACCACTACGCGACGACCGTTCTTCGTTAGACCTGGTAGAGGTGGTACTTGCCTGCAAAATTTATATACATTAAGTATTTTGTAATAGTTGATTTACATTTATTTTATGCTAGAGTCTTTCAGATAATAGTATAGAGAAGGAACAATTTAATATCTGTATTTGCTTATCTCAATGAGGTAATACTACGAATTAATGTATCCAATGACTTGATCACTAATAAGATACGATAGACCCGGAGAAACATAAAGAAGATGTAAAAGTTTTTATTTTACTCAAGGAATAATGCTTATAATACTGTATTCAAATTTTGAAATATAAATACGATGAGCTCAATGACGTAAAAGCATCGACCTTGCATTTTAGTAAGTATACGACTTGTATTACGCAATTTTATGTATCGAAATTATCTTTAGCGTGTATTCATGGTATAAATAATTTTTATAAAATCACAGGCCAAATTTCACGCGATTGCATACTTTGCTATCGCATATTTTGAAAACAGTTTAATAATTTGTTCTGTATGTACGTTCAACATTATTATAGTCCTTCGAGTTTCACAATTTTCAATATAAATGACTCTGAAGTAAAACTTTCATATTCTTACACAATGCTTGTGATCTGTCTCATCTCAGGACTGGTAACGTCTCGGTTAGCGAAAAAGTCCGGGACAAGAGCGCGCATTGTGAAATACATGTCCAGTTTCTTCTTGCACTTTTCCAGAGAAAATTTACATCCACGAAGGAAAGTCATCAGCCTGTAGTCGTCTGGAAATCACAATGAAAATAAGTCTACGGTAATATTGCAGAAATAATAAGGTGTCAAGATGAAAATCATTCATTTCTATGTAAATTACAAAATGTTTTTTTATTAAAGGAGAAAGTTTTCTTTTTAGTATAAAGCACAACGCGAAAAACAAATTCGAAAAGGGTATACATTTTGCAGAAAGATCTATCAGAAAACATACCTTCGAAGTTAGGTAAATGAGGCTGTTTCGAAATCCAGTCTTTAATATATTCCAAGTCCTTTTCACGCGTGTCAACATTTTCATTGAGTTCCACGCGGATCAGCTTGGACATTTCCTCTGATGGCTGAATTAGCAACATCTGCAATGCAAAGTAAATAATAAATTATTCGCTAAAATTCACATATTTATAATGTATGCGCTAATACGTATACTAAATGACAATTTAGTCAGACATTTCAGAGAAATGTAACGCACAATATTGTTTATTATTGTTTATACTATCGAAAGTAATCGATATTCGTTTCAAACACGCGAATAGTAAACTAAAATTTATAATTATTTGTTAGTGTACTGACATTGAAATGTCGTAGGGAAGTGCAATACTTTAAAACCACGTATTTAAGTTAGTGTATCGTTGAATGAGCTGGTAAAAACGGCGATCGATGTGCCGTAAATAAATTATGGTCGCGTAGTGCGCAAATATAAAAAGTTGACATTAACAGCCACGATGCTAAGCTTGACCCTGTCCGTACATTAGCCGGCTTGTGTCTCTGCTTATAGACTATCTTGCATTGTGTCCTCACGCGAGTTTCATTGTTATTTTTTTTGCATTATTCTTCAAGTGGCTACTATCGAAAAATAAAAAAATGAATCATGATCGATACTAAAATTTAATTGCACGATGAGATTCGTCGTTGGTGCAAACATTCTATACATATGCGCATCATAAAAGTAAAAAAACGCTGAAATAATTATGGATGACATACGAGGCAAAGAAATTTTTCAAATAATGATTCAACGATGGTTTTTAACACATCATAGATTTTTTTGTCAATGTTCATTAAAGAGTCGATAATTGTAATGATTGGCCAATGAATAAAGCTAAAGCTGTCATTCATCCGAGACCTTGGAGCTTCTTTTAAATATAGACAGTCGGGGAATGGGTTAGACCTTTCATTCGAACCTCATCAATTCGTGACTAATCATCAAAGCAACCTTGAGACATTGCACTGCTTTTCCGAGTCAAGATTATAACCTACTAAAAATTGGTCATTTCACTTTTTATAAAAGACCGGCCATATAAATATAGTTGCAGGCCTATATAATGAATTCAATATATCGAGTTGAATAATACACTGTAAACAAATATGCGCTTTTCGTTTCTTTAAATTAATTCTTCCAGAAACATTCGTCATACATATAAGTCAAATATGGATATCGTATTACATAATGACCACTTCAATATACCTTGGAGTAAAGAGATCGCCACACGATAAATCTGTTATATACCCAGTATTCTACCAAGGTTTCACAAAACTGGCGCTGCATTGCCCAACTACCTATACCTATGTACGAAAAAAATGTACAATCCGAAGAATTTTATATTATAAACGTGTCTGATGTCGAAAACGCAATGAACCTTTTCGGTATACGTACGCTGTATCATAATATACGAAAGTCATAGAACAGTAGAGATTGCATAAGCATGCACACACTATATAGTATAAAAGCGTAGATCGAGATATTACGGCCATCAGCGCAGACTTTTGTGAGGATTTAATGCGTCGACGGTGACCAGCAGAGAGATACGCGCGCAGATTCGCCGTTGCCTCACCGTGACTTTCTCTCTACTATATACGACCGCCACTGATGCTTATGAGCTATAATAACAAGTAGCCGATGCTTGTCAGGGATCCGCAGCATCTCTAATGCCTTTCGGTGCTCGTCATGGGAAAATTGCTTTTATTGTCACCGCGAGAAAATAGAGACGCGACGACCTGCGGTCTTTGGAAGATGATGATTGTCTTTCCGCAACTTTCACCGTGACCTGTGATGCTAGCGATTTGTTCGGGTTTTCGCTCTGGTTCAAGGGGAACAAATCAGAGGTTGATTTTGGCATCAGGAGTTTCTCTATTTGTGTATCGCTTATTGGAGAAATGCGGATTAGAATCGTTGGATCATACTGGAATGAAAGAGCTGAGAAATGTTTATTGTCGACTTTTGCGCGGTGTTACCTAAATCTCTGTTCACCTGTGCGTGTTACGTCATTATTTATGACCAGGATTGATTGTGCGCGGTACTTTCATTTTGTGCAGTAGCGCAGCCGAGTTGAATATATACAGCCGATATTATCTCTTTAGCTAATTTTGCTTCGTCGTTTTATGCTGCGGTTTTCGTGGAAAAGTTACACAAAGATGGTCGAACTTACTGTATGAATGAAATATTTTTTTATTTACGGGATATTATCAATTGTGAAGAGTTTCTATGTAGCTAATATTTATTTACGTCATTTATGCATACAAAGATTGAAACTTTTGTATTGTTATTATTTGAGTATTGAGTATTATTGAAAAAGAAAACAAGAAAATTCCATACTTCCTATACCATATCAAAACTCTGTATATATGTACAATAAGATTATACTGATACGGCTGTGTCATACATCCAGGTTTGATATTCAGAGATAAAGCAGGACTGACGTCCGCTGCTAGATGTTTTTTGACGGATCGAAAACAATAATCGCTTTTTTCCCGCGCGCGTGCGCTCTCTGTTATTAAATTAAGCACGTCGCACATTTGGCGCATCGCTTTTCATGGAATGCGTTTTAAGTGTCGGTCTCTGCTAGACTATCAAGAGAACATCTAATTTTGTGTGCTACGCGCTTCTAATTTTTTTCTTTGCATAATCCGAAATTCGTATTAGGGAATTCCCTATACTCATTCGTTAATAATGAACCAAGCGTTGTATGTTCTTTCTATTGCGTCATTATAGCATTATAAATCAATGTCTAATACATTGCGATGGATCGCGTGAATACATAAAATAAAAGTTAGCTTGTATGGTAAGATTTTATAAACATTTTTTATGAGCTTTATAGACTCAAACATATATACGGGATTATACTAAAAAAAAATTTATTCATACAAAATAAATTCTATACCAATATATTAATTAAAAAATCGAACTGAGCGCAGTTTTTTCGTACAAAATAAGTTTGATATTGCTAACTACTTCTTCGAACTGCAACATGCTGATATACTGTTATTTTGTACGGACTGATAACAAGCAGAAACAATTTTTTACAAAATAAATTCTATACGAACATTATATTTGTACGAAAATTTCCTATATCAATTACAAAATCGAACTGGCAATACAAAACAAGCTGATACTGTTATATTTTGACCTAATTTTTTAAATCCTTCTTTTTCTTAGGAAAATGCAAGTAACTGACGTTCGTGCTCTAAAATTGCGATAAACTTTTGATAACGGTAATTATAAATGATAAGTTCGAAAAGCTTAACTTATCCCAATTACTACGATTTAAAACTTTTGAGACTTTATTGAAGACCATTCTTGCGTTAATTATAGTTATATCAGCACTAATAATTCATATTAGATTTAAAAAAAATTTCAAGCATAGAATTCAAGCGCTTATATTAATAATTATTTAAGCAACGCACGCAGCAATTTCATCTCGCAATTCCTACACGCTTCATTTTTTTTTATTTCACCTGCACATTGCGTTACACAGCTCGCAAGTATAACCCAAAGCCAGCCTATAAATAAGCACATAATCCACATGACTAATCCAAAAAGAAGCATAACCGCGCGCGCAAATTTAAAGTCGGCGAACGTGCACTCGCAGCAGTATATTATAACGAAAGCCATTACCGCTGCATTCCCGCGCGCGACATAATAATCCACAGCGACACACACTGACCCAAAAATTCATCGCTCTTACATCAACAACTCGTTCGACTCACCTTGACCGCTCTTGATACTTTCGATTTCGACGCAAACTCTGTTTACTGCTGCTGCTGCTGCTGCTTTCGGACCAGCCGTACACTGGGACTGACGAACACGAACTGGTGGACCAGCGTCCGGCGAAACGGGGAAAAAGTTGAAAACGCCGGGCGCACCTGATGAGCAAAACCGCCGCTCTCTACTCCTGTTACACCAGGGGGGAGTAAGTAGACACTGAGAGAGTGGGAAAGCGTCTGGTGGACCGGTTCTTTCTTTATATCTATACTCTCCCCCCTCCTTTCTCTCACTTGCGAGAGAGCTGCAAGCGCGGGCCCGAAATATATGTACGCGCGCTTTGCCAATCTGCTTCGGTCTGACTTTCGACTGGATCACCTATATCCACGCGTGGTTTATATACACTTGTGTTGTTTTTTTTTTAGTTTGGGATTTTTCTTCGATTTCATGGATGGACTAAGAGTTGAGCTTGTACGATCATTATATTGATTGTTCTTTGAACCATGAACATTTTTTTTATTTTCCTACATTATACCTTCTATATGTATGATCCAATTAATACTTTCTTGTGTTACACGTAAGAAATGGAAAGAAAATTTCTTCTCTGGATGTTGAAAGAGTTCGTGCTGGTTATTCCATTTAATACGATGAGATTGCTTTTCTCTTGTTTGTACACTTTTAAGAATAAAATTGTATTCTAGAGATTTGAAAAAAAACTTTAATTACAAAAATCTGCTAAAAGTATGCTTATTTTTTACGAGAAAGTTTACGCAGTCGGTGCAGGTCACGTTATTGTTACTGATATTTTGTATATTTTGAATTCGAATGAAAAAGAATATTTTAAAAGGTATATTGAGATGATATAACACATGCAGCGGTGGACATCAATCTACTTACGTCACGATCAGTAGATTTGTATATTTTTAAAATGTCATGCTTGAAAAGGAGAACTTTTAAAACATTTAAAACAACAGACAGTTGTCTCAGATATTGTTAAGCCACGAGTTCTTACCGTATAGCTTCCCTTAACGCGAAATAGCATGTTAACGACACGCCATCATCATTTCCATCTACAGAATAATCAACCTTGTTTTCAAAGCTACAATCATCCAATAATAAAAACTTCATACACTAATTATCTTAGTCATCAACAGATTATCTAGCCGATTGTACTGCACAGCGAAAAATATATTTTTTCTGATTAGAAAATATATTTATGCATGCCCAAACAATATTGCTCATGAATTATGCAACATTTCATGTTTACTCACAAATGTAGGACCGAACCGAACTCGCAGTTGTTTTATTGACAATTAAATACGTAACTATTTTTTTGAACAAATGATTCGTAATTGAGCCTTGCAATTAGAGATAAAAATTTACAAATTAAATAGAAAGTTTATGACTTAATGATTAACGATCGCTTACATCTGATCCGCGTTTATTACGTTCTATAAACGTAACCCAACGCATAAATATATACATAAACTGTGTAATAATGGAAGAAAATAACGTTCACAATTACAGAAGAATCATAAAAATTACTCTCAGTGACTTGTAACTCTAAAAATCAAAAGATGCAAAGAGACCGAAATACAAAATCACGCTACTCGGATGCGACTACTTGAACTTTCATAAAAGTTATCATATATAGAACGTGTTCCTTTGTCTTTGTAAGATTCGTAGAGAACTTTCAATGATAAAGCAACGAAAAAAACTTTCAAACATAAAAAGAATCCCAATGTGTTCACAAGGTGCTTTTCGTAAAAATTTCAATGTAATCCCTCACAAATAACGTATGAACCTTCTTATCCTAATGGAAATAAAATAAATTATTCAGACTCAAGCATATATACGTATATATAATACACCTCCATATAAATATGACTCACACACGGACCATGCATCAATCTTAGTGCGCGTGAACTTGCGATAGAAAAAATCCAGCCATTACTCAACAAGCCGCTTTCTTTTGCTCGCAACGCACTATTTCTTTTTATTATATCGTTCTCCTCTTTATCCGCCCCAAAAAAGCGCATGTAACGTAATTGGGCGCGCACTCGCTTATATATATGTATAGTGTATAGATACACACAGCGACGCGTCAAACATTCCGCTGACTCGGTGCGCGCTAAAGTTGCGAAAGGGCATATCGCGTGTATTATATACACACACACACACTTGCGCTGCAGCTCGCCGAGAGTGTCGGTCCGTCGCGCAAACCGCGCCGTGAATATTTTGCAATTATACGCTAGGCCAAATTGCTTTTCTAATTTGCGCGCGCTCGAATAGTCTATATCTTTCGTACGATTATATACGGACTCGGCGATTCTTATTACATCTCTTTTTCTCGCAATGCCGAATTTTTATGCAAGTGTAACAATTAGCCTAGTGATTCGAGCGAATCCGGCTTGTTTAAAAAAAATCGTTTTTATTTCATCAATTTACAGCGACCAACGTTTTTGATTCGATCACATGCTACGTTACAAACATATTTTTTTTTCCTTTTTTGCATCAATCCAATCGGCGATAGTAATCGATTTCTGTTTGGTGCAAACAGAGCTAAACGAGCTGATGCGTGAATCAGACTCGAGAGTCAGCGGTGCACGACCAATTAACATTGCAACGGTCGCCTCGTGAGCGCCTGTGTAATGGCAATTCGTTAGCGTGTGTGCCTATATGATGCGTGCAATGCTGGCTGTTATCTGATGCATTGGAAAACGTTAAGCGCGCTGCCAAATTATTTACGGGTCAGGTGTGATTCATTTTTATTGCGTAAATCTAATACAGGTTTAATTAGCAATGTTTTTTTTCTCGCAATTTTGTCGATCCGATATCACTGGATTAAACTGATATGAAAGCACGATGTACAGGTGTTTTAATATTCTAATGCAAGTGTTGTTAAAATAGTAACGACTGTCACGAATACAACGGATGACGGTGAACTGATGTCTTGAGAATTCTTCACTGGAGTCTCGTCTCCCATTCGCAATTGAATTTGTACGTCGAGGGGCATGGTTTTAGTCTTCGAACTTTCGTCCTGAAAAGAATCCGATGTTTTTTGTATGATGTACCTTAGAAAGTTCCTCTAATTCAACAATGTTTTATATATACACTTACTCTCTCGTCGGTCCTCTTAGCTGTAACGGCTTTTGTTTCTCGTGGTTTCTGTAAAATAAAATTATAGAACTTACATCCGCATCGCCAACTGGCTTTTTCGCGACTGGTGTCATGAAAAACATTAAGAAGTTTCTCGCGGTGGAATTATTACCTTGGCTTCTGGAACTTTCTCCTGCTGCTCTTTTTCTGACCTCTTTAATTTCTAAAACGTAATATTCAGTGCGTTATAGTGCATAATGTGGCTCCGATCATTGCGTAAGAGAACTATACAGATCAATATAATTGTGGTGAAAGTATAAATTCATTGAAGAACCGTAAAAACCAAAATAAATGTTCACAGCTCTCACCTGATAAGTTTTATTTTCCGCCTGCTCGTCCCTGACGAATCTTCCAAGCGGAGTCTCCTCATCGCTGAAAATCAGAATCGGATCTCCGAAACTCAAGATTGAGGGCTGAACGGTCGCAAGGAAGTCTTCGCGTCTAATGTGGCCTACTCCGTTGTCACAACCAATTGTCGAGCCTCGACATTCATGGCTTCGGCTGATAATATTGTGGATGATATTTGGTATCTCGGGTAGACTGCTTGGGTTGGCTTCAATTATATCTTCCAAATTTGGACCACGAGCGAAGAATGGAACGAGGCTGGATTTGTCACGTGGACAGGTGCTCGCGATGATGATTAGTGTATTCAGTGGAGACACCTTTGGATATTTAAAGTTTTATCATGTGTTTGTGAAAATTTCAGAACTTTTGAGTCTGAATTAGCTGGCCAACACGCTCTAATATCTTTTTATAGGCGTCAGTATATATTAGCGTTTTATTCTTCTGGTCATAAGCTTGTTGAGAAAAAAGTGGTCGAGCAAGAAGTTAAATTCGATACAGGTTTCGACGAGGCAAAGATTTTGTATGGCTCAGGAGACTAATTTTTTTGTTCTCCAAAACGTTCTTTTAAACTATTTTACAAAGTCGAATTCCTCTACACTCGCTTTATCGAGATATTGCAAAATTAATGGAAAATCAACGTTATACCTCTACCATATCGTTCACATAAGCACTAATAATGAACCAACTCCAATGTGTCTATAAAAACTTTCCCGCCTCGAAATTTGCCCAATATATACACCGAATTATCTCCAATAAATTTCCCAACGCGAAAAAAAAGGAAAATAAAAAGCATAACGCACTGCTGCACGCATGAAGCATTGAGCAATCGTTACAACCCGAGCAACTTTTACACATCACATAGTACACAACGAAATCATTAGCGTTCGTCCAACATATATGTATACACTTACGTAAAGCCGTAAAAGTTCAAGGGCATCGGTAAGCTCGTGGGCACCAGTACTGGCTACCAGCACGTAGCCCCTCTCGTTGGGCATCGAATTGAGCTCCTCAAGAGTGCGAGCAGCTAGCTCGCGGAAGTTCGAGTAGCCTCGAGGAGGAAACGAACGTCGCTTCTGCTCATCTTGGCCTGTACTGCCGCTGAGGCTCTTCAACAGAGTGCGGAAGAAGGCCTCTTGCAAACGCGATAACACGCTTGATACGTGACCCTCCTCGTGGTTACTTCTCTTGTCTTTGCGCGGCGCGTGAGATTTTCTTGGTTCTGAATTTCGAGATGTTTGAGTTTGGCTTATCGCTCGAAAAATAATAATTGGGTCGTTATTATAGATATACATACCAGTTCGCGAGGTCGGGGCCTTCGACAGTTTAGTTTTTGCGTCATTCGTCTGATGCCAAGACTCGTGAAGTTGACGATCGATTCGACGCAGTTGAGCTGGGCTCATGTAGCTCTGGCCATCCATTTCTACTCTTCTCGAATAGACTGTCGGCATTTCGTAAAGGGCGCCTGCGAATCGATATATATATACATATATATTCCATACAGTCGTGAAAAGTGCCGAATGGCCAAATTTCGGTTAAAGTGATTCTCTACATATATGTATGCACATACTTGTGGACATTTCCCTCTCGTGCTGAGCCCACGATAATAGGGAGACGATATTGGATCGTAATAAATCCTCGCAGTCGCAGTTCATGTTTCTCTCGGCGAAATAGAAACCTTCGGGGTCTGTGTTCGGCTTTTCGGGACAGCTCTGAAAATAATGTACTCGTGATTTATTTCAAATTTTCGTTCGATTTACACGACAGTAACTATATGAGTAAACAGCGATGTTGGAGTATAACCTGCAGGAATCCTTGAATTGGAAAAGATTCTGGATTCTCGAGATGTATTTTCAGATCTTCTTCCACACCGTCGAGTCCATCGATCAGTAGCAAAATCGCATTCAAAGGATCGTTTTTGCGACTGGCTTTGGCAAATTTATCTTGCTCATTGAGCCGCACTGTGAGATTCTCTGGATCGCTTTTAACATATAATTGAAATATAAATAACATCGCTTCAAAACGACTGAGTCAAAGTTTTATTTTCGAAGCCCAATTCTAACCTTTTCTTCCGTAAAGGAGTTCTCGCTATCGTCACGTTTTCTCGTTTTAACGACTTTTTCCCCTCTGAACTTCTTAACGCGTCATCAATTCCTTTAGCTCGGGCGTCTTTCATTAAAACTTCCACTGACACTTGTGGCCGAGGCTTTAATTGCGGAACTACGCTCCATTCTAGCAATTATAGTGAAAACATAAAATAGGAATTAATCACATGCTTCTCAACACTTTTTAAAAATACCCTTCTCTTATTATGCGATAATTAACTACTGGGGCGCATCTCGTGCTACACTTTATTTACCAGTTCGGTTAGTTGTAAATCCGGAACTAAAAGCCAGCGCGTTGAGTAAACTGCAAAATGCTACGATTTCTTTTATCTTCATCGCGTAAAACGTTAATCAAAGTTTATTTTTCGCGAAAGAAAAAAAATCAAAGTTTGCGCTGCTTTTTCGAGATGCCTCATGAAAACTTTAGAGCTTTATAAAACGTCGAACTCGTTGCCTGGCAATGCCAAACAATTGAATCGAGTTAGTTTAGAATTTATCTCTCGATTATTCTGTAACCACATATACTTGAGTATACTTTGGATTTTAAATATAAAATCAATACAATATGATTTAATTTTATAAAAATAATTAGAAGGAAATCGGTAGCAGTATGCTTCAAGACAATATGTGGCAAACCCGATCGATCGTTCGGTATCACGAGCCGATGAAATTCAGGACAGTCTAATTGACATGCTCGTTAGCATGGCTGATCCAATTACCTTACTACTGAGTTTCGGGGGTTTTAACGATTCAGATATTGACACGGGTATTAAGCGTCGATATTATAAGGAATGGAAAATAACTTGTTCGTAGACACTGGCTGGTCAACGTGTATGATGTGCGCCTCTAAGAAATAATAGTTATTTGTTGGTCGATATATTATACGAGTGCTGCTGGCCGCCCCTTTACAATTATCTACATAGGTCATGCCCGTTATGAAAAAAGACAAGGGATATATATGATACCGGGCTGCTCTATTTCAGGAACAAGCTTTTTACGTCTTTTTAGATTTCTTCGTCGCGAATCAACTGCTTTTGCTATCAGTGTACTTGTAGGAACGCGATTTCGTGTATTATTTTTCTTTTGTATAACGTTATAATTTAAACTTATATATATTTATTTATTATAAATATACACAACGTATTGCTGCAGACGTCATTTCGAAATAAAGCATTATTATAAGATATATATTATGTAAAATATTAAACTTTGTATTATGCACGATGCATAATGTTTATGCTATACGTCGCATATATACTCCGTTATATAGACTATAATCTGTTTCCCACATTATAACGATTATGAATATTAAATTATTGCTTTTTGTTTGTCGTACAGAAAGTTCACCGATGACCACAACATATTATAAAGTTTATGCCTTGTCCAGTTGTATATTTCAAGCTAAAAAATAAATTTTATATTATAATAATTATAACTCGTTTTTTTGTATACTGCACATACGCATATGCTCATCAATAGACAATCGCTTCGAAGATAGCAGCAATAAAAGAAAAACGTCGGAGAGAGAGAGAGCCCCACAGGAAAATCGCGCTTCTTTCTTATACTTCCCCTCGCGTCTCGCTATTATACATATACACCTCCGTCGCGCGGATAGATAGAGCAGAGCGTCCCCTCGTTCAACAACACTCCACATGAATAATTGATAATCCAGAGCAAGTCCAGTAGCAGCAGCAGCAGCAGCAGCGCCCCTACATTAGCTTGACGACTTGCCGGTTCCGCGTCGGCGATTGGTCCACGTTTGGTTCGGTACCTATACCGACGGCGTCTAGGTAAAGTCCGCTACGACGCAGGGGAGCGAAGAAACGAACGCGGGGGCAGCTCAGCGCGCCAGGTGCGCCAGTCGTGCTGTGTTCACCCTCTCGCACGGCACTCTGCGCGTTGCCTTATATATTATCGTCGTTGTCTCTATAATCTATAGGCATTATAAGTTAGAGTGGCTGGCCTAACGTCGTTGCCTGCGACGATCATAGGCGACTCGCGTCTGGGACGCGGCGCGTTCTTCTTATATTTACCTCGAGTGCGCCGAGAAGGATAACGATTTCAAGGTAGGATCGGCTGCTTCATCTTCGATCCGAGTTTATTTTGTGATAGTCAAGTGCCGACCTGTTGCAAGCGATCGAGATTGGCCAAAGTACTGTGTGTTGGGGCAGGCTTTTTTGGTGATTCCGATGGTGCGATGAAAGTGCTTTTGCCGAAAGTGTGTGTGTGTGTGTGCGATTTTGTTCTGAGGCGGTATGAAGCATCGACAGGTAAACGATTTGGATTCTTTGGCCTGCGGCAACGGGACATTGTTCTCTAAAAGTTTGAGCAAACTCTGTATACCGGATGAAAAGAGTAGGATTCATATACCTAGTAGAGGCTTTTTGAACGTGGGCCTGACGTTGTAACTGCGATCGGTTGCTGTGCGTCACGAAATTCGAGTATTGTTGTAAAACTTCGTCGTAGTTGAATATACAATTTTTATTTATTAATTATTATAAATTAAACTTTTCCGAGACGATCGATATTTTAGCGAAAGACCACTTTTTACTGTAACATCAAAGGTGTGCTTGAAAACGATATTACTCGAAACAATTATATCGGGGTTTCGAGAAAATTTATTTTTCATGACAATCGAGCTTTGACAGAGGGAACGTTTTGATACGATTTACTTTTTATAAAGTCATTTATAACCGTAACAACATATATACCGGAACAATTCTATTTCCACTTTATTTACACAGGGCTTGATAGGGAAAAACATCGTAGGCATAATCGATCTGAAATCAATTATAAAGTTCTTAATTCCCAGTTAAGTATATTTAGGAGCTTACTGAACAAATGAATCGCGGAAAATGTAACAACCTTTAAAACGTAAACTTTCCGCTCGATCGTGACCACACCGCTATGCATACTTAAACAAAGTTAAGCGTACTTATACCCCAAAGTCCACCAAGGACTATGATACCAGACGTTCAAAGGTTAAATACAGTTTTGATGACAACGTCAAATACTTTTGCGAGTTAGTCAATAATTGAAGTTTACATGTGCACACCGGCTTATACGACGGTTATAGAAATATAAAGGAAGCAACCTAGTAATATACCTTTTAAAAATAGCCTAATCGATTGATGCTTATATATTTGCCTAATTTGTCGTAACGAATTTTCGTAGGGAAAACCCAGTAGTTTTCTTCTATCGTGAAATATAAGAAAGTGCAAAAGTTCTTGATCAATATAGTGTACAGGGCTCGACAAGGGTCGGATGCCACGTATATTGCCCGCAGCGCCAAAGAATCTAGAGATTTAACGCTTCGAGAACGTTCTACTTTGTGCACGTGTATAATGTTGTATTGTGTTACGGTGGTCTAACGTATTGATAACGTTGAGAACAAAATCGACGTTGGTCAACGTGTCTTGTATGGAATGTTCTTTTTGCTTGAATAAACTATAAGGTATAAGGAAAATATCGCTTTATAACTTGCAGGCTTATTGTAAAAGTACGTTTTACCGGAAGGTCTGCTTTAACCATGAAGTTCATTATACATCTTTACATGTTTTTGCAGAATACTTATTCGCTTTGCATTTTATCGTTCGATCGATCACTGCAACATTACAGGCATCGGTTCGAAAAATAATTTGACGACGACAAATTTTCTCTTTTACCAGATGATGAAAATGAAGCAACAGGGTTTGGTAGCAGACCTGCTACCAAACATCAGGGTGATGCAGGGAGTGGGTCACTTTATGTTCAACTACTACAGCGAAGGGAAAAAGTTTCCTCACAGAATTTACTGCATCGTAAGTGCAAGCGATCAGTGTGTCGTCGTCAAGAATCGGTATTACCCAAGGCGTCGCAAAATTTCAGGTGACGCTGCTCCTGATACTGATGCAATACGGCATGATGGCCGTGAACCTACTGATGGAGAGCGACGACGTCGACGACCTGACGGCCAACACGATCACGATGCTCTTCTTCCTCCATCCGATCGTGAAGGTGCTCTACTTCCCGGTGCGCAGCAAGATCTTCTACAAGACCTTGGCCATCTGGAACAACCCCAACAGTCATCCGCTGTTCGCCGAGAGCAACGCTCGCTTCCACGCTCTCGCCATCACCAAAATGAGGCGGCTACTCTTCTGCGTAGCTGGAGCGACGATGTTCTCGGTCATCTCGTGGACCGGCATCACCTTTGTCGACGAGTCGGTCAAGAGGATCACCGATCCCGATACCAACGAGACGACTATTATTCCAGTAAGTCTCAACGTTTGCGGTATTATTAATACAATTTTTTTATTGTTATTTCTGTTTTATACTTGACCAAAAAAATCGTAGATTCCAAGACTGATGATACGCACGTTCTACCCGTATAACGCGATGAGCGGCGCGGGACACGTCTTCTCCCTCATCTACCAGTTCTATTACTTGATCATCTCTATGGGCATCTCGAATTCTTTGGACGTGCTGTTCTGTTCGTGGTTACTCTTTGCTTGCGAGCAGCTCCAGCATCTCAAAGCGATCATGAAACCACTCATGGAGCTCAGCGCGACCCTTGACACCGTCGTTCCCAACAGCGGCGAACTCTTCAAGGTTTGTATGCGTGCAGTAGTACAGTATAACGGGTATATCATATCGGAGGCTCTTCGTTTTCTCGTCACGTTTCGGATTGCTTTCGATATTTACCTTAGTTTTTGGGGACATTTCCAAGCGTATTATTATTACTGTCGTGCAGTGTTGTAATAAGATCTGCTATTATCGGTTAAATTACTGATTAACTTTTCGGTTTTAATATACATTGTTACAAAAAGAAAAAAATAAATCTTGGGAATTTATACGAAGCGTATAACGTTGTCAGATACGTCATCCGATTACTCGTTTCAATATAGGCTGGCAGCGCGGACCACTTGAGGGACTCTCAGGGCGTGCAGCCCAGTGGTAACGGCGACAACGTTCTCGACGTCGATCTCCGAGGCATCTACAGCAATAGACAGGACTTTACGGCCACGTTCAGACCCACCGCCGGGATGAATTTTAACGGCGGCGTGGGACCAAACGGTCTGACCAAGAAGCAAGAGATGCTCGTCAGAAGCGCCATCAAATACTGGGTCGAGAGGCATAAGCACGTTGTCAGGTGAGAGAATTTATTAACTGCGCAGCCTCTACGACATCCCGATCGAGCCTGGTAAAATGCCACCGTCATAAACACTCGTCCGGGACATTCAAAATTTGACTGACATATTTTCGCCAGAGGCATAAATTATAAATGCACGGTCGCTCGGAAATCTGGAGCACGATGCGTGAAGCTTCGAAATAACCGATATGTTCCCGCGTGTATACTGTCAGTAGCACTCGCGGGGAACAAAGCGCCAGCGGAGCTGATTTTTCGTTCGACCGCTTATCTTCGGTCATGCAAATAACTGAAAAAATAATAGCAGAGCTGTTGAGACGTGCTTTTTCTCGAGTATCGTCGTCTCATTGTTTACAGTCACCTTGTTCTTATTCGCTCTACATCTTGTTACCTTCGACTTTTAATTAAAGTCGTATAGGTATACAATGTTGTCGTCACACATTTATGACAATAAAACAATAACGAAGCATCAGCAGTAATGAAATCACGAGTTTTATAGGCCAAAACGAGCGGTTATTAATATAATAATTCCCTTGAACTAACAGCGAAGCCCATGAGCTCGAACCTCACCGGAGCCTCGTGCAGCTTATCGCCTGAGGTTACAACCTTTTTCGCGCCTGAATCATTGATGTCATTCTAATCTCCCGTATATGTAATACGTATATAAGTACTCGCGGAAGGTCGACAAAGCTGCGTTAATTTTCCACGATTAAACCACACTGTACAAACACTGTCTCGCATTGGACTTTCGGCGCTCTCTCTCTCTCTCTCTCTGTGCGCTTGCGACCTTCGTTTGCGCAAAGCTCCGAGGTCAGACGTTCCGAGGGCTCGTGCTTTATACTTTAACCGCGGCTTTTAATGCAACTTGCGACAAGTATACAGCGCGTGGCTGCTCTATAATTTAGAGGAACTTCGAGGAGCTAAAGTTTAATTGACGGTTGCGTGTACTGTTGTCGGTTCGTTACAATGTTGTTGGTTTATTCTTTGACCATTGTTGCTCTCGAAGGTGAAAAGCGCCATTGTTTACTTTCATCGGGAACTTGTATATTATTCGACTTTAGTAGGGCCGTGATATACTTATACTCGCTTTATTATACGAAACGGGTTATTAAATTTCCGGCGGCACATCTGCGCTGAGTTTTTAATTACTTGTATACCGTGTTGTGCAAGATGCCGCTTCTATAGGTGTATGTATATGTATACATGCGTTTCCGAATAAACTTTACCGAGCGTAAATCAGCCGGCTGAAAAGTCGTAAATCGCGAATGGTGATGGTTTTATGCAAAATGAAACGTCCGCTTCGATTTTCCAGTAAACTAAATGATTCCTCCGAGGAAGCACTTGGGAAATGGAGGAAAGTTTTACGGTACACCGCTTTTACACCCAATGCTTCGAAAGCCTTCTCTTCATTTTCTCGAAAAGAGAAATACTATAGGTATAAGCCGCGTGCATTTAGAAAAAGAAAAAACATTAGTCTGATGGAAAAGAAAAAACGAGCGACAAGGAAGAAAATGCAGACATTTTTTTTCAATTCCACATAAACCAGCGCCACAAAACCATGTAACGAGTTATAAAAAATATATATCCCTCTATAAACATTTCGCAGTCGCGAATAAACGAGACGAAATAATAAAAACCGCAGCAACCTTGGCTCGCAACGAAATTCCGCGCAGGCAAACACATTTTCCGGCATTACACGAAGATTTGCACATTTTGCGCACGCGGAATATTCCGGCGGCAATCCTTTTCAATGGCGCGCGCGCTGCGACGTGGTGTGCAATCTTTTCGTCGCACTTTCCGAGAAAATGAGCGTATATGAGAGCGCGAGCTTTACTGGCATCAAGCGTATATATAATAATATTATCAGAGCCTTTCGGAATCATCATCAGCATAACACGCGTCCGCAATTTCGGACGATCAACAAAGATGGCGTCGGCAGGTGCATTTTCCTCTCAGCAATTGCTTCTCTCTTTCTATACACCCTTCGCAGTAGAATCAACAGCGAGTATATATAGGAAAAAGCATCGGCAAGGGAGCTATGTATTTCCGGAGCTTTTAGTTGGGAAAATTCACGCGCGGCTGCATCATCGAGCAACGAAGGCCAGCAATCTACTATATAATACTGATGCCACGATGCGAGAGTATGGAAAGAGAAAAGAAAGCCGCTCTTGAAGATAATAGTCGCGCGTTTAGATCGATCGCGCATATATCGCGCGAGGAATGTATATAGAGTGCTCTTTATATTGCGCGGGGAATATCCGAGGCTACGCAGTACACCTGCAGCCGCACGATCGGATGGGGGAGAAACTACCACGTATAATACATATTACTGTATATACCAAGATGCAGCGCGGTCACGTGCTGCGCCTCGTTCCGAGACTACGTGTCTGTGTGTGTGTGTGTGTGTGTGTGTGTGTGTCAGTCCCGTGTAGCCGACGAAATAATTTATACTCGCGGCGTGTTTTTCATCGAATTCCCGGCGTAGAGAGGAGAGAGAATTTCGCGCGTCTTATATTGTCGAGGGGAGGAAAGGAGCTATAGCTTGATGGATTGTGTGTGTAAATGTATAGGTCGATCGAGGGAATAATCGTGGAGGCTGATTTGGTAGTCGTGGAGCGATTTGTATTCTTATTTTTGTCGCTGGTTGTCGGGAAATTGGTGTATATAAAGTATATAGGCACACCACGTGGACAGGCCGTATTATATGTCTTCTAATCTGGTTTTCCAGATTTAAGGAAAACGAGCGAATCCTCTGATAAAAGTCCTGTAATTCGGATGACGCGCTGCATCAGCAGCTTTGTCGAAAATTAAATTCCATGCTTTGGGATCGTAAAAAATACTCGTCGTAGTCGTCGCAAACTTATGTAATATCAAAGAAATGGATGCGTTTTTCAGACTGCAGGGATGTTAAATTTATGTAGTAATAAAATCGAAAGGGATTTTCCCTTGAAATGAGATGAAAACTTTATGGTAAAGCGTGTTCGACATATACATCAGCTGATTCCCGCTGTTCGACATAATCCCTGATGCGTAAAACAGCTCAGAGATTTTGAGAATTAGCGCGCAAACTCGCGCATTGTGTCCTACATTCGTTATCCGAGAAAAATTACTGCTTTGCGTATACATTATAATGGCAGATAATGCTGACAGGTATATAGAGACGTATAATAGAGTAGTGTAGCATCACAGCAACGACAGAACTTGCCAATACAAATCGATCTAAAGAAAGACGATTACGCGATTTGTGCAATTATTGTAATCGTATGCCGGAGGTATCATAAGTAAAATTATACTTATGTACGAAACGAAATAGTACTTTACATCGAACTTCATTTATGAAATTAACGAATTTGAAATACTACGTACACATATATATTATAATCACAGCGGTACAACAGATTAAACATACAATCACTGCAGCTGGCTCTAAACAAGCATTAATCTCCAATTGAATCCCTCAATCACATCAGTGCAACCAAATAACGTAGTTTGCGCTTTATCGTATATCTCTGTCACATCCGTAGCCTCTTCAGTATAAAGCGACCGCAGCTATCCAAGAGCCCGGCGCGCACTAGAATGTCATGCTGCATTGTGTGCGTGTGTATACATACTTATAGGAGGGAATGAGAGAGAGAGAGAGTGAGAAGTCCCAGGTGTGACCAGACTGATTCGCTTCGAGTGTAACTTCCCTAATCAGAAGTGCAAATCGATTTGTCGAAAGATTGAATTACCGATCGCTCTCGCTGCGGGAAATACTTCAAATTGATTGAACGCGATTCACTTGTAAATGCAGAGCGAACTCGTCCTGTGTGTATGTTGTCCGACTTTCTATTAAAGTTTGCTCGTGTGAATTAACTTGGCTGTTTTTTATAGCAATGACATCCCTTGAAATAAAATCAGTCTCAGTATATAAATAATGCAAAGTTTTAGCATCAGCCAAAAGAGAGCGAAGAATTCAGGATCGCGATAACGCGCTAAAAGAAAGATAGTCACGCGTTCGCGCCTGTTTCTGAAGTATTCATCCACGGCGGCGCACGCTCGCGATATTGACCGCAACTTGCCGGGGGCTGAAGACACTCTCTCTCTCTCTCTCTAGTGCAACTGGTGTGCGTGCAAGCTCGGCTTTTCTCTTCTCGCGCGTTTTATTTCCCACAGTAGCAGCAGCTGCTATCCGTTCAAATATTCACGTGGCTCTACACACGCGCGGCTGCAGTATAACATCGAGACACGACACGTTGATCGAATTAATGAACGCGTTGAGAGCTTTTTTATACACAGAACTTTTTCGCACGAGCTTTCTGGCAAGGGGATAAAAAGTTTCCGCGCAAAGATATTTTTCTAACTCGATTGCGCGGACGAGAGATGCTGATGCGCTTGCATGCATTTTTCATGGGCAGGAGTAGAAGAAAGTTGTGATTCAAAGAGGCGCTTATTTACGCTGATTCGATGCTGCTGTTTTTTTTATCGATACGCCGTGAGATTCTCTTTTTTTACTTTTATTCCTCAAACGCGAATGTACTTGGGTCGGTCTTGCGTGGCCTCTGTGTATATACAAGTGCTTATGCTGCATTGAAATTCAGCGAGCTGGATATATTTAACTTTGAAGAGGGATACTTTCATCGATCTCGGTGTACTTTTTTTATTAAATATATTTGTGCATACTGAGATTCATTATATCCATAGGTGTCTCTGCTGAAAAAAATATATATTATCGTCTCAAAGCGCTGATACATCTACGCGAGCGCGTAAAAAAAGTCCGTAACTGAATCAAGGTAAATGGGCAATGAATGCAGCTTCATATCCCAGTCGGTTGATCCTCTGGCTCATAACAACCGCTATAAAAGCCAGAGGGAGGCATATAGGCTCGACAACGCTATTCTCTATAGCACACAGTGCACGTGTAGGCCCCGAGACCTCTAGACGCTTCCGCACACGACAATCAATCGCGAGCTCGCGTACACGGTCTTACTTAAAGCCGCAGCAGCTCGTAAAGCCATATAGCCTCCACCCCCGCAGTTGGTCGAACGCTACTCGCTCTACAGCTCATATCTACTATATATACGCTCTTCGCTTTTCCCGTTATTACACGCGGAACACGACTCTATATACGCACACACACACACAGTCTCTCCTTCAAATGTCGCTTTTTCCGCTATCGATTTACCGACGCGGTATAAACGCAAGCTGCCACTGCTGCTGCAGGCATGGCCTAAAGTTCGCGGTGGCCCTGAATAATGTAGCGTATCGTCGGTGTAATTGCCCGCTAATTCCGTCGCCGTGCGCCTCAAACTTTAATGGTCGCTTCGTTAGCGTTTTAACGGACTGCTTTTCCGCGACGACGTCGCTTTACGAGCGGCGATCCATGACTTTTCGGAATTATCGAGCTTTCGTGATATTGTGTACGACTCGATTATGGCTTGGGTGATCATGATACCGTTATTCCTGTGCCTATATATTTATGTATCTGTATATCGATAGCTTGTGTGCGTTGTTAATTTTTCATGATGCGGCACTCGGTTTTCCCCTTAAAGGATACCTATACACTTGTGGTTATTATAGGGAATGAGGGACATTAGGCTATACTGTAATTGGCTGCTGCTGAATATACGCTTTTCAGTTAGCGGTATAATTTTCGAGCAGAAAAATATTTCATAATTAAATGTTTCAGATTGGTGACTTCAGTCGGTGACGCGTACGGTGTTGCGCTACTGCTACACATGTTGACGACAACCATCACCTTGACACTGCTCGCTTACCAAGCCACGAAGGTAAGTTATACTTCATAATGTAGAAATCGAAATCGATGATCAATATATATAGCTTCTTCTATTTTTTAAAATCGTCAATCTACAGGTGAACGGAGTGAACGTCTACGGAGCCACTGTCGTCGGTTACTTGCTCTACACCCTCGGTCAGGTGTTCCTCTTCTGTATCTTTGGAAACCGACTGATTGAAGAGGTGCGTATACGTATAATATCGGCACACTTCTGTATGTATATATACTTCTTGACGTGTTATTTCGTTGGTATGATGCAGAGCTCGTCGGTGATGGAAGCCGCCTACTCTTGCCACTGGTACGACGGTTCCGAGGAGGCTAAAACTTTCGTACAAATTGTGTGTCAACAGTGTCAGAAAGCTATGTCTATATCAGGCGCAAAGTTCTTCACGGTGTCGCTAGATCTCTTCGCCTCGGTAAGGAAATTCTTCTGTATACGTTATTCTCTATGAAAATATTCCGACTGGCAACGTAAATTTTCGTACAAAAAATACAAGCTCGTTACGTACAATGCAACGCAATCAGAAGACTCTTCAAACGTCTCGTGTACACACATATAAGAAAAAGTTGCAAACTAGTCGGGAGTTTGAGCTTTCAAAAAAAAAAAAAAAAAAAAAAAAGTATACGCGTCGCTATACAACACTATAAAATTTGACTTGCTGAAACTAATGACGTTAACTCGGCGCAGGTCCTCGGAGCCGTGGTGACGTACTTCATGGTGTTGGTGCAACTGAAGTAAATTCCAACAAGCAGCGTGGCTGGCACATCTGCAACATCAGTTTTACAATTCGCAATGGGCCGCCTATACTCTACTGCTACATCCAAGCCAGCGCGACGAACTTTCCAACCAGCAGCGGCAATCTTTCGCTGAGGGAGTTGTTCGCCGAGGCGAAAGTAAAGCTCGAACTTCGTTATTTGGAGATTGCGCCGCTGGAAGAGCCGAGCCCACTCTACTCTCTATATATATACATACATACATACATATAGGCGCGGATTCTATCTCTCTTCTCTCGGCGGCGAGTTTCGCATGATCATTCCGACGAATGCGTTCGGCAGCCAAGCGAAATTCGCGTCGTCCTTGCGTTCCGCTCGAGCGAACGATTCTACATATATCTTTCTGTCTCTTACTATATCGCGAATCCACTCGAATCCCTTCTCTATATAGATTCTTGAGCAACATTTTTATCGCAAAGAAAAGACGAGCGAAAAACGCTGGAACAGCTGCGAGGAAAGCTTTCCAAGAGGAAGCATATAATAGCGAGCTTATTACCTATTCATTTAAGGCACAATACAAAACTATAAAAGTTCCTTGCTACTTCATCGATTTTTCTATAATACAATTATCAAACTTTCCAAGGTCTCGCAACGTCGTTTTATTTATTATCGAGCATATACTGTTTTATCAGTAATCCGTATGCAAATGTCGTGAACTTTTCGCAATATTTTTGTTTGGTTTTTCTTTTAAAATTTCGTCGGGCTTTACTTTGATAATTTATAACAGTAGACGCAATTACATACTGCAGGGGAAGAAATACGCTAAACATAAAATATGAGATACCTAAATTATAGATATCTATATATTATATGCATTGATTAAGTGACTTTTTAATTGTATAAAAGATAATACATATTATTTGTACATGATTTATCAATGTTAACTGTTGACAATACATTATAACGTATATATCAGAGTAGAGTTAAATAATATAGAATATAATATAAACCAGTTCAAAATTCAAAAGTTTGCAAAATAAGTTGAACGAAATAGTATATTATGATAAGTCTTTTCTATGTCTTTTTAATTATATAAAATATCAATCGTCGACTGGCCAACAAAAATAATAAGTTTCAATCCTTTTTCTATTGACATCGTACATCAAATATTTTATTAAAGATTTATTGCAGTTTTTCAATGATTTTTATTTGTTACATGATAATATATAAAAAATAATTACTTGAAAGATTTATTATTATATGCGATGCGCAAAAACACACTGTAAATACAACGTTCAATATTTTTGGTGGCCTGTCTTTCTTATTAGGCATTTTTCATTGCAAGTAATTTGACATGCAAAAATTTTGCACCTTTAACTACTCAAATTTGTGCGGAAGTGCAGCTGTCAGAGCTAGTAAATCAAAAAGAAGAGGAACATGATATTCATCTCGTAAATTGAGCTTGTACATGAAAAATTGCGCAACTTGTATATGTATAATACAATACAATTCGAATTACTATAATGTAAAAATATAAAATCTTCGTATTAACAAAAGATAACATCGATTGATGTAGCTACTTACGTTAATAATACAAAATATCTGTGATCACCACCTATAGAACCACTTATTTGTTTACTGCTATTTTTAAACTCACAATTTTCTTCTCGCAAAGCATGATAGCGAAGCTAAAATGCCATTAAGGACAAAAGAAGTTGCGTAGCTTGAAGAATGTTTTTGTAAAGCGTGTATAATGAAAAAAACGTGTTTTATAGCATCGAATATGGTGTTTCAGGATTCTCACAACTACTTTTTCTTTATTTTGAAATATATAAAATAAAGGATTCAAACAAATAAATACCAACTTATTTTTACACGTGTGGGCCTTGAAGTATATAGTTTGGGGCTGTAATAAAACTCAATCATGCAATAACATATCTATGAAATAATTAATGTAACGGTTTAACTTATGATCTGTATTTTCAGTAATATAAAGATAATTTTCTCTGTAAAATTATGTAAACTGTATTATATTTCTTTAATAAAAAACCACAAAATACAAAAAATGTTTTCTTACATAAATCTACAAAAATATTAAAAATGAAAAATTTTGATAAGACGAAGTAAAAATCAAAATTGCGGTTATTATACAAAAAAAAGGTTAATTCAATATTTTCGTTTCTGGAATAAAATGCGGTAACGAAGATAGATGTTCCACATCACTCGCATACATCAGATCTATCCGGTTCCCCCTATATACACAATAGCAAAAGTGTCATTTTTCCCTCGAGTTCCGTATTGTACTCAAGCAAAGAGCACACATACGGAGTGACAAGAAATATCTCGACACGGTAGCAGCAAAAAAAGCATCGAATCTACGTAGAGAAAATCTCAGACACATCCAGGTTACGGAAGTTTTCTAATAAAACTTGGTAACTGAAAAAGCGAGAGTAAGATGAAAAACGAGATAACAAAAGACAAGTCGCCGGGAGATATATCGATTTAAAGGCAAACTTTCCTTCGCGCCTTATATTACTATTTTATTTTAAAAAATGTGTATTTATATTAAAGAAAAAATTAGGTACGGATGTTTGAAAAAGAGCTCAAAAAATCAGTGGTAAATTTATTATTGGGAAGGCATTATTAGCTCGCGCATCTCCGATGCGGAGCCTTAAAATATCGTAAAGTGTGGGTTTTGAACTTTACTATCTTATAAAGTAAGATGCGAAATATGTTAGCGGAAGAGTCTACCCAACGAGACAATCGATAAATCAAACATTTGCTCTTGATTTTGCAAAAAAAAAAAGACGTATGAATCAGTGGAATACCCCGCGTTTGTTCAGACTCACCCAATCGAACCATCCCATCATACCATACGTCAAGAAACACGAGCGATCGATCGTAGCATCGATCCTTAGCTGCCGTTCGACATTCCAAATCCAAATCGCAGCAGCCCTGCATATATATCCAGCCTCAACATACCATATATCCCTCTCAGTTTGTCCCGGAGCGGACGCATGCGCCAAACGGTAGTCGGCGCCCGAAGGGGAGCTTCGATCGTCTCGGGGGTTGGCCGCCTCCGCCGCGTCCTCCCTGTTCCCCTCGCCTGTAAACGAGGCACAGCCAGCCACACGGGGAGGCTTAACCTCGTGTTCAACGCGCGCGCTCTCTCTCTCTCTCTCTCTCTTTCTCTCTCGCGTACACACATAGAGAGATATCTCATCTCAGAAGAGCAACGAGCGGCGCATGTCCTCCTCGTCTCGCGGCGAGTCGAAGCTCTGGACAGCAGCAGCAGCAGCAGCAGCGGATGACGACGAGCAAGTGTAGCCGGGACGGCGACGACGAGGAAGAGGAGCTCGTCGATCGGAGCAGCCAGTGGTGAAAATGAGTTTCGGCCAACGCAGCTGCCGCCGCCGCAGCCGCGGCTTCGCTGCTGCCGTAGAGTGGCCCGAGGGCCGTCCAGTACTCTGACACGCCGTTTCTTTTTTCGCTCTCCACGTCCCGACTTCTTCTTCTTCTTCTTCTTCTGCCTCGCACACACTTCACTCGCAGCCGCATCATCTCTTTCTATCATCCTCTTCTACACTGCTCTGCTGCAAACGCTACTGATGATGACAGGCTAAGCGACGACGATGTACACTCGCTTGATGCTTCGAGGGATGCTGCGAGCGATTTGGTCGCTAATACCGACGAGAAGACATCAGGTGACTATAAATAGCGCCGCTGCTTTTTTGGAAAAATGTTATGCCCTATAATAACGTTGTTGTTGTTACCGCCGTGCTGCTATATACTGTTGACTCTGTTATTATAATATACGCGCAGTGATCGAGTGCTCGACGTTTTTTCCGAAACATATATGTTATATACTTATACACACACATATAGGGAGAGAGGTTATTGTTGACGTTGTTGTTGTTTGTACCACAAGATTTAGTGAAGACAATATTGAAGTTGACGATCAGGCGGCCGAGTGTCGCAGCAGCAGGAAGCAATACTTATACAAAACTCCCAGTGCCAAGAGAGATAACGAGTAAACGCACGCATACAATATAAATACAGAGAAGTGTACACACGACTCATTGTCAGTACAAATAAGCCAATAAAAGATTATAGGATAGTAGTAAAAGGCTCGCGGCATAAAAAACGGAAGAGTCGAAGAGGCGAGAGAGAGAAAGAGAACCGAGTTCACTACCACGCTCGAGTATAAGTACACAGGATAAAAAAAAGAGGAGGCTCAGTGACGCTGCAAGTGTGGCACTATATCGATAGTAGATGGAGCGAGGCGGCCAAAAAGAATCGAATTTGACGAAGCGTGCCAAGGCTGATTATTAGCGCCTCATCCTCGTCGACTGTATAGTATACGTCCTCGTTGTTTCGCCCTGACCCGCGACGAATGCGGAGCTCATTCCTCCGGTTCGCTGGAGGGACGACTCCAGCCAAGCAGTCACCATAGGGACGAAAACCGCGAGCGGCAGGAGGAGGAAAAGCCTCCCGGCGCTGAGACAATGCCGTGAGTATATAGTTATATCATGAACGTTTATATACTGCTAAAGTGTTTTTTTTTTTTGTGTGTGTGTGTGTATATGCATGAGAATTGGAAAACTTTGCTCTTTGTTTATTATGCCCAGCTTTACGCAACGAACGGCTAAACGTCTCGGGGTATTATTACGCACTCGTTTCTTTTTCTTATTGACTGTTAAGCGGGCACTTTATTTCACTACCATGCACTGCCGTATTTTTCCTCTATCGCAAGTTTGTTTTTAAGAGCTTGTTTTCATATTATATAGTCCAAATGTATTATCTACGTAGACTTGCGGATGCTTCGAAAATACATTGAAGTTAGAAAGTGTGATAGCTTTTTTATTTGCACGGGAAAGTATTGAGATAGCATACGAAAAAAAAGTCTGCGTAGTGTATAGCTAGATATTTTCATGTAAAGATTACGCAAACTGCAAAACCAACGTTTTTTTCTTACAAACTTAAATTCGACTTGCATAGTTTTTCAAATGCTTGTTATTGGACGAATGCTTTGCGCCACCACATTTAATACATAGAACTTAGAACTTAACATTAATTTTATATAACTTGAAGTATATATTAGAAGAAAAATATACATTGGATAAAAAAATTAAAATATTTTTGTGCTGCATTAGATATTTTAAAAGCGCGATAAACCGCCATTGTATTAATTCAGGTACTGTTTCGAATAAAATACTTTCATCTAATTTATAAATAATGTGAGTGATATTACGCACATATTTTGTTTTGATAATCTAGACAAGATTTAGGAACAAAATCTAGAAATATAAAGAATCCATAATTCGCTTAATTTTTAGCAGCTGATATTTTTGTCATCAATACAAATCAATGCATGAGTGATGGAAAAAGCAAATTTTTAAAAATAGCTGAGTGGATTAAAAACTTAAAGCTATTCTCAAAATTGAATCATTAGCAAAAACGTACCGTAATAGCACCATAAATTCACATGCGTTACGTGAGTTTCGATTGAGTTTCTGTCTTTAATGCAGCCATTCCCAGTTTGAAAGTACTTCTCAACAATACACTTCAAACATTAGCTAAATTTAAGGTTTGATATTTTACCTGCTGTGAAAGTAGTTATTAAAGTTCATTTAGCATATTATGTCAATGAAATAATGATAGTGCTAAATAGTAAATGACGCCACGCTAAAATTATGCTAAAGCTAATCCTGTCGTTAAACGTTTCATAAGTTAAATACCTAAACTTACATGTACTCAAACACAAATTCTAACTTTCAATTAAGGTAAATATGACGACGAAGAGAGAGAGAGAGGGAGCTGACATCAAGGGAAGTAATATAAATTAATTTGAATGATATACTCGCCCGTCTTTGATTACCGTGTAAATTTTAGCTATTTCTCTATAATTATAGTAACACGATGATTTAAAATATTTTCTTACACCTATAATTCTTACTGATTTAAAAATAACGTAAAAAGATGAAAATTTCTTATATTTTGTAATGTATAATTTCATGAAATGATACATAGATACAGAAATATAAATGGCTTCAGAATCCAAGCTAATGATCACAACAAATATTCTCTAGCGGCAAGTGAAGAAAAATTCAATAGTACTAGTGTTTCAAGCTTTAATTATATAGCAATTGTATCCGCGTAATTGCTCTGTTATGTTCGAAAATCAGCATAATGAGAAACCAACATTCACTGACCAATCCATGATGATATACCAAATAAATTTACTTATTTGATGAATTCAATATTATTTGCAGTTATTAATGCTAAATTTTCAATGTAAAAAAATTGAATCTATTTTAGTATAAAATATTGATTGTCAAATTCTATAATTAAATACGGAGAAAACTTATAATGTCACAAACATAGGCAGTTTTATAGATGTGATAGGATGATAATAAAGAGGAAAGTTACAGTGATAAAATCATCTAATGATGATCACTTGACCAGTTTGTCGAGCCTCATTGGACACTCAACAAATACTAAAGAAACTTGAGCACTTCTATTGTAAGTTTAGACAAATAAGTGCGCTCGAGTTATTTATATCGCCAACTGAAATTCCATTTTATTATAAATAGCAACGCCTATATTCTAGCTATTCATTAGCAGCTTTGGGTATACTATTATACCAACTTTCGATAAGCATTTGATCTAAGTTTGTATAGAATATATGAATTAATAAAACTTGTTAATGTACTTATCTTAATACTTTTTCATTGTGATAAGTTTAACAAATACGCATGTATATACGTAATTTCAAGAGTATTCGCGTATATAATGCGTAAAGCCTGATTGAAAAAGGTATTATAAGGCCCAAGTAAAAAGAAGCGCAAAATTATGATCCATACTCTTTACTCTTCTTTGTCTTATGCAGCTGTTTCATTGTGAGAAGAAAGATAAGTTGAATAAGTTCTTTCAAATAGTTATTTTTTAAATGTTGTTCTATCTCAAAAGTTTTTATAAACTTTTTCTTGAACAAATTTCATTCACGTGGAAAACAATTTTTGAACTTTGAGCCTGGAAATTGGATTTCTATAAAAAAGCACAATTTTTTCGATTTACGTAAATTTTATAGGAGCAGAAAATAAGCATACTCCACTGCATGCAGAATATGCAGTATTTAAATTACTACATATCTGTAAGAATAAGAGTTTCTATCTTCTGAAGATCTTATGAAAATTATTGGTATACTAACAATGAAGCCATAAACATTCTTTAGTTGTATATTATCGTAATTTTTATACGAATGTAAATATTCTAGAATATGGGAATTAAAAACATTTGCTTTCCACTCAATCGAATGAGGAAAGCAAAAAAAATTGATCAATTTCGCCAAAATTTTCGGTTGGCTTACTTCAACTTTATGTATCGAAAATTTATAAAATCCTCACCCAAGCTGACACCATTTCGCACTCGCGAAATTGCCGATAGAAAGTATTCCCAAAATTGATTACTTGAATAGAAAATAAAAACGAAAAGCAACGTTCGAAGCTTTTGAATAATTGCTGAAAGCTCTTCGACGAGCTTTCATGCGCCGATAACCTGAAAAGTTTTTCAAGCTAGTATAGCAGAGCATGCACGCGGTAAAGTTTGAGCGCATCAAAAGTGCAGTTTTGCAGTTTCACGTCGCCGACTGCACAGAGAGAGAGAGAGAGAGAGAGAGAGAGAAGCGGCGAGAGGATGGAGAGATGAATCGGGCGACGCGAAAGAGAAAGAGTGGAGAGTAGGCGTGGTGGCGAAAGCAAGCCCATCAGCTTCGCGAAGGTTTTTTTTTGTCGCGAAGCACTCGGCTTATATCTTTTCATTGGCAAAGCAGGACACGAGAAAACACGAACTGGACCGTTTCTGCATGATTGAAAGAAACCGCGATCACTGTTTCAGCTTCGACGTTATTGGGTTACGTATATAGTGGCTACATATCGATACATGCAGCACTTGTTTGAGCGTTTTCGTATGTGTATATATATATATAGTGTGAAAGGATGAGCAGAAGTAGATGACTCACAACCTTAATTTCCGGGCTGCTAGTTTCTAACGCTGTATCGCCTCGTTATTGCTTTTGTATGGTCAACGAGCGATGCTTCCAAGCATCTCGTCAATATTGACGAACACGAGTTTCCGCGTTTGCTTCGTTGGGCCACTGGCGCAAGCACCTTAGAGGCTTGTGTGTGTATACTTGCAAACGTATATATGTATATAGTATGGCTTGAAGCAGACCTTGCCTACATGCTTGTCACTGTGCAGATATGTGTGTTTGATCGTATATATATATACACTTCCTTAATTAGGAGAAAAGTGGGGCAATATGCGGCTATAGGCAACAGGACACTTTAGTTTGCACATCTAATAGATAGGCATAATAGCATAACAGGCTAAGTTCACGAAGTCAATATTTGTTTTATGATGTTGCTCTTACGTCTCGTTATTTCAAGATATAAAATAAAATAATGAAATTATTTAATTATATTGAAAGTCTTCTCAATTCACTAGTATCTGAAATATACGCTGTACATTTAAATTGCGATAATAAATTGGAAAGTTAACCAGATTAAGCTTCATGCATATACCTATACAGTTTTCAAGTATACGCTTAGCGTTGTAGAATATCGTGTTTACATTGCGCACAAACTACAGTTTCATGTTACGCAAAAAGCATGTTTCAAGTTTTTGCGCTTATTATGTCTAGTGGCCAATGACCATGCAAGTGTAGTATATGTCTACTTACAAGTGTGTAGAAGATCTCTGATGATGCTAGGATATTAATTTTGTATCTTTTGGAATGGGTCCAGTTGAACTACATTCAGAATTTCAAATACCTTTAACGCTTATTGTACGAATCTATTAAAGCACTAAACTTGTAATGTTCAGATAGTGCATTTCAAATGTATAAGAGTATTTTACACTGTTACAAACTTGAAATTTTCACTCATATAAAATATCAGAAAACTTACAACCGAAACAATTTATTGATGATAGCGCATGTAGGTGTATTCTACTCTATCCTATCCTAGTCCTAGTCTAAAAAAGAGACCGTAATCAAGTTGTTCCTTTGGTGATACCTTCTAACTGACTTTTTCGATTGGCCAATCAGATCACTCGCACGGTTTAGCGTCCACTTGTGAGCAGGCTGCAGTCGTAATGTTGACGTTGTAAATGTTTATATAGCGCTAACGTCCGTTAGTGTGCTGTATTTCTATGTAGATCTTTCGTACACACACACAGATATTTTTTTCCTACTCTCTAAACGACTTGGTAATCATGCTATTAGTTTTTTGATTGACTGTTTTCGCGCGTGATCCGTGCGTATATGTTTGAATTTCTAACCTCAAGAAGTAAAAATTGAGAAAATATACGTAGAAAATATAGAACCCGTCTAAAGTTGCTAGTATCGTAAAAGATTGGGAGCTCAGTTATATTTTTACGTATTTTTATTTTGTAATTTTACTTCTATACAAGCAACTACGCGTACATTTTTTGTGCAATGTGATAAACATAACACCCTCACGTAATATCAAAGCATTGATATTTTATGATTCTCAGATATTAGATTCAATAATTTTTTGAAAGAGTCGTTAGATGAAAATATAATTACCATACAATTATCTTTGCAAGACAATGGTTTAATATTCACATTTAAGTACAAAAGATATTTTCAGAAACCATATATATAAATCATTTAAATTCCAA
Organism: Cecidostiba fungosa; assembly: GCA_900474305.1. Taxonomy (NCBI): domain Eukaryota; kingdom Metazoa; phylum Arthropoda; class Insecta; order Hymenoptera; family Pteromalidae; genus Cecidostiba; species Cecidostiba fungosa. The sequence continues at coordinate 116,677 of UCOJ01000354.1, forward strand.
ATGCAAAAATTAATCTTAAATTTGTACTTGTAATGCAGCAACTTCTACAGTGCTGCATATAAAATGACTTCAATTTTCGTGATTCGCTCAACAAGACAGGATTATATATCTGCAATTATATGAATGGCAGATATGGCGTCTGCAATTAACATAATTACAGTAAATGTACAGAAATAGCATATTTACATTGCATACAAGTAGATGAAGATAAAAAATACTTTTTATTATATGTATTCAGATGAATCTGAACGTATACAATTAATTAATAAAAATTGAAACGTTAAAAATATATATCGAAATAACGCCAGTTGAAGTAAAACATGGATTAATTAAATACTTTAATTAAACGTTCCCTCTTTCAATAAAACGCGAATAACGCGCTGACAAGCATTTTCGAGCAAAATTTCACTTCGTCAGATCCATACCCTTTCAGATCCCATGACTGCAAACAAATTGCTGAAAAATCTTTAAAAAAGACAGGAGAAGATTAGTCTCTTAAGAGTAAAACTCAAACAACTTGAAGAGAACAAAAAGCAACGTCATCAGGTATAACGCTAATTAATGCCGTTCGTAGAAACTAAAGCCCTTTAAAAAAAAGGAAAACCCTCTCTTCCTGATGCTGTGACAAGCGTATCTCGTCCCGACTGTCGAAGCTGGAAAATCGTTCGTTCGTCCAAAGAGACTCGAACTTCCCTTGTGCGCCGCGTAATCCAATGGAAACGGCTGCCCGAAGGCGCGCGCGCGTAAAAGAGGGTGAGAGAGAGAGGAACCGCACACATAAGTATACACTCACACAGAGGAGCAGCAGCAGCAGCATCCTCCCTTCCGTGGAGGTGGCGAGGCATGCGCTGCTGGAGGGGATCTCTCTCTCTCTCTCTCTCTCACTCGTGCCATCCGTAGCGGACAACGCGCTTCGCGTTTCCATACTCCGAGGGTCAGTCGTCCCGCGAAACTCTGGCGCGAAGGTCGCGCGAATCATCCCGTCGCCACCGCACTCGTCCGACCGTAACCGGCTCTTATCACTTGCGCGCCACACGAGTCGTCGTATATATACTGTGTTTACCTTGGCTTTATAACTCAGTATTATACTGTGTATAGTTCAGTGCGCAAGCGGCTTGAGATTTTTCTTTTGGGGGGTATATATATAGCGGTGCCTTCGAGCAAATTTCGAAAATTTCTCATGACTCCGCGCTGGGCTGCTTAGGGAAGCTGCCCTTCTGTGTTCCGCTGCTAGAATGCGGGAAATTATGCAAAATGGTATTTACGCCGTGCGAAATTATCGGGAGAAGTTTCATGCTGTTATTTCAGCTCTGCTGGACGAAAACGCATATATTATACTGTGAACTTTAGAGTGATGTGGCGCGAGTTAATTAATACATGCGGCTATAATTAATTTAACGTATTTGCAATTTCCTTTTGTTTGTTAAAAAAATACATTCGCATTGTTCGTTTTAAATAAAACATGCATCAAATTAATTTCCTTTTTAATGTTCATATAACAATGATGATGAATATTTTTGACTTATTATTTGCTCTGTTTGTTACTTTCTTCTCTGTCGAAATATAACAATATTTGTTGTTTGTACGTGTAAACAAATCCTTGAATATAATTAACGAATGTGTCATTGCTATAAAAAACGGCATAGAATTGTATAATCATAAATGAATTACAATAAGCAATCGCTTTGAAATACAAAAAGAATATAGAATTGTTTCGAAACACGGGAATATCACGAGGAACAGTCAAAGACATCACGTGGGAAAGCTCCCAGTGAAGCTAGGGGATAAGATGCCACACATTTTGAAGTTGTTTTTTCTTCCTTTTTGTGTTATTGGCTCCAAGCAGTGTATCCAGATATTTAGAAGTTGAGTTGCCGCTTTGGAAACAAGTACAATAATAATAAGTATATAACCGCAATAAAATAAGCGAAAGAATTATATTGTTTAATAAGAACATTTTTTTAAATATATACACGCGGCATCTTATTCCCTGCTTCTATCCTTTTATGGGTCGCAATCATTTGTTACTACATTACTTATAATTAATCTAAGCATGCATTAAGTGTAAACGCATAAAGAAAATCTAGTTTCATATACTTGTTTATACCAAAATAAGATTCAAATAAAAATAGCTAGGAATTTACAGTGATGAAACACTTTTTCTCACATTTTTTGGGCATTTCATAGAATAAACATAACCTCGAAACCATCACAATGAGAAATATGGATCTTACTTTTCGTAGCGTTTACTAAATATAAAGATACTTATAAAT